>LBNU01005287.1:36413-76212 GCA_014162995.1 Artemisia annua | reverse complement strand
GGTTCATCATCAAAACACCAAATTGGATTAACCCTAATTCGCATCTTATTCGATTCATGGTATAAACAATTGATCCAAGGTAAGGGTTTGTATTTTAATCATTAATTCCTATCGATTGTTTAAAAACTATACCAAACTATCGATTGTGAATTACCAAACTGCAAAGACTATACCAATCGATTATCATGTATTTTTTTCTTTTTGATTTATAAGAGTTTATGATATGGATTGACATGTCTTTTGCAATAAGATGTTTATCGACTTTTAATGCAGTTTGGTAATAGGGATGTGATCGAGAAAGAGTGAGCTCGACTGTAAGTTTTTGCTATTATTACGTTTTCCTTTTCGATTTTTGGAAAAATTATGAGATAGATTGACATGTCTTCGGCAATAAGATGTTTTTGATTTTTGGAAAAATTTTGTAGATCTTTATAAATATAAATGCATATTGGTAATATGTCAAGAAAGAGTGACCGTAAGTTTTTATAGATTATTGCTTTCTTTTTACCTTTTTGGATGAGTATTACTTTAATTTTGTTCTTTATTGTGGTGATATGTTATTGAAATAGGTACACGCTTTTAGGCGGATTTGTGACAATGAAAGAGTCTTTTCTACTTGAAAATTGAGCAACCATGAGAGCAATGTAAGTCAGGTTACTTTAAATTATTAATTTTTGATTGGTCAATTGTTCGTTAAGCTAATGCAATAATCACTTTAAATATGTAGGTTATAATTTGGGAGAATCTTATTCTTTTTCAACTTATGTGACCGCACCAGCTTAATTCCGGAATCAACAAAGGTTGTTACATCATAACTTAACATTTATTGGTATATTTTTAACTGAAGACTATTTTTGGTTCTAACTTGCACTTTCTACTATAGCAGAAGATATTAAACAAGAAGATGTATGTAAAATACTATGCAAAAGAAAGAATGGACTCACAAGATTTGACCTTTTTTCCCTCAATTTGCAGGCCAACTTAAAAGTGCCTGGTGCTTACTACTGTCACTGTTGTTTATATTTACTTTCATTTTTGATTGTGCAGGCTGTGATTTATGGAGTTGGTGGAATCAATGTGTTAGAAGTTATGCCTGCGGCCATGATTTTTAGACAAAAGATTATTCAAGTAAATCCTGGTAATAAGCTATACTATTATGTTATCTTTTAATTAAACCTTTATGTTAAGGTCTGATTATCGAGTGTTATTTTTATATATATTTTTTATTTAATTGTAGTTCTGGTAAATCAGAAGCACGGGAGGTCGGACAGGAGGAGGCGACCGCAACGGTGTGCATAAGCAACTACAACATTTGATAAATAAGTAAGTCATGCTTAAAGACTACTCTTACATGTATGTGGGACAAAGGGATTGTTTGCTTATTAACAATTCTCAAGGATCCATGTTATTGATTTATTTATTTATTGTAATCAGAAAGTTTATACAAATGTAGTTACAGCATCCATTGTTTTAAAAAAGATCAAAACTTGAGTAACGTTTTGATTGATCACCAACTGTTTGAAAAAATGAAAAAATGATGTTATCTACTTATTGATATATGAGTACGTAGGTTGGATAACTCACATGTTATCAAGCTAATTAGTGTGTTTGTTTGTGTAGGTTCGAGAATGCTATTCGCTTGAGTACGAAGGGAAGTTTGACATGGAAGAGCTTATTTGCGATTGGAGGTATATTCATTGATCCTTTGAATGTGTTCAAATATGCGTTTTGATATACTATTTTTTACTTGGAGCTTTATTTCTTTTTGTTTAAAATAGGGAACTTCACTATGTTTCCCTCAACTACTTGACTACTTCGTGTTAGAGAGGAAAAAGGTCCATAACAAGCTACATCTTCAGACCAGGTGAGAAACAATATATTTTCATTTCATGTTCTCAACATCTGCATTAATTACTCCTAATAGTTTTATGATGCTCTATTTATGTTTGCTTTATGTAATTACTTTCAGGTTGCAGACATGCATAATGATAAGAAGCATACCTAAGTAACACTTAAGATGATGACTAGGATGAATGAGAACACATGCACATGTTATGACAGACAAGTTTCTTATACTGTCAACCGGCCTAATGGAAGGTGCTTTGTAAGTTTCATGCTGAAAACATTGACAAGAACTTTTTTTCCATTTTGGATAGATGCATCAAAAATATATGGGAGTTAGCCATACTGATTGCAACCATCTATTGTAGTGCTTATCAGCTTATGCGATGGTTTCTTTGCATGGCATCACATGAGACCCATATTTTATAGGTATAAACACCGTAGGAAACTTAAGCTATGTTCCTGATAATAGTATTGACAAACTACAATATCAATAGCAAAATTTAGTTTCTCAATTAAAGTTATCTCACAATGTAGATTGTTAACAAAGATGGGTATGTGGCAAGTTTTTTCCATGTCTCATGAAGCCCCGTTATATGCCTATGAATTTTATTTTAATACTTGAGCATGAGTTTTAGCCTACAATTTGTAGCGCCATATGTTATATAATTCATGCAGTAATGCTAATATTTATACAAAGATCTTGAATAATATGTAATTTTAAAATAATGCTTTCTGATGTTATCTTATAGGCAAGGAAAGTAGACCATGATAAAAATCCTGGAGATCCAAAAGTTGCCTATAATTTTGAGGTGTGATATTTGACTTTATCATCTTTTATATTATATCCTCTTAATTATTCGTAGTTTTCAGGTCGAATCTTGAACATCGATATACAACATCCATTCATAATATTGACACACGTTATTGGATAAGCTTATGATGTTTTAAGTGATCCTGAGAAGCTTGAAGCGTATGACAAAAATGGAAAGGCAGGAGTTAAAGAGTAAGTATTCTTATTTAGCGGTGCAATTAGAGATAATTTTGTTGTGTCCAATTAATCTAATTTTTTCACCCCTTTACAGAGACTCCGGCAAATGTATCCTTGATATCCTGCAGTTGTACCACGTAACACATGTTTATGTCGCTACAAACTGGGTCAATTCGAGAGGGCCAAACAAGCATTTGAGCGTGTGTTGCAGGCAATATTTTATTTAATTAGGAATACTTGGGATTAAGGATTCATTACTTCAAGATTTAGGTGTTTGTTTGGTATCATATGATCTTCCTGGGCTTGGGGAAAGTGATCCCCATCCTGGCAGGAACCTTGAATAATCAGCAATGGATCTATTCATATATTGTGCATATAACTGATAAGTTCTGGGTGGTTGGATATATATTAAGGTGGAAGTATGCATACCTGGGCTGCACTCAAGTACATTCCCTAAAGAATTGCAGGTAACTTAATATTCATGTTTAATGGTAGATGCATTTTTTATTAGCAATGTTGCATCTATACAGAAACTGGAAAACTGCCTTGACTGCATTTTTTGTTGTTACTTATGTGCTAAAAAATTAGCGTTGTTGTTATCTATCTTCTTAGGTTTATGTAAAGATGGGATTGCTTCATACTTTGATTTGTAGTAACCTTTAGTTATTCATTTGGCACATGTTTTGCTGAAGATGGAAGAATGGGTACCACATTGCGGAAAAACAGTGGCCGAAGGCGTGTGGTGCAGCATTGAATTAGTGTATGTTGCAGTTACATTTCGTTTGTGAAGAGCGAGCAGCCATGTGATACATACAACAGCTATGCTCACTGCCAACGTTTAAAGCTTTTGTAAGCACTTCTCTTGAACCAGTTTTCTCTCTATATTTTCATTTGTTCTAAGAGGCTTCGGTCAAAGTGTGCAACTCTTTATATAACAGTCTTCGAGTTTTTGGCAATTGGGTGTGTATATGCTTATAATGATCATGACGTGGACAACTACGACATTTTGATTTCTGTAAAATTCTTTTGATTTTTGGTTTGAAGTTCTAGAATGGAGTCGGCTTACAGGAATGTGTTACACAGAAGAGAGGGGCATAAATAGGGGCATCTAATAAAGGTAACTAATTCATGTTTGCTAATTGCGTATTGGCAAGTATGCAAATGTGGGTGGGACGGAGGTTTTCCCTGTCATAATCTTCAGAGCTTTTCTCAGTCGTAACCTTATTAAGAAGTGTCTTTTTTCTTTGTCTTTTTTGCAGAAACGAGAAATGGTGGTCAAAGCTTTCATGGTCAGCAAGGTACACCATTTAAATGATTAAATATATGTGGTACCCATTTAAATTGTTGGGGCTGTGAGGTATTTGCATAACATAACCAAAAGATGTGTGGCTCATGGAGATGTTAAGCCTTCAAATATTCTTCTTTCTTCAAGAAAATCACCTATGCTGAGGAAGAAACATGCTTTAAAGTTATCGTATGTATACCCTTTAAGAGATACTACACATTGCAATAGAGCAGGTTGTGTTTGAAATGTATAAGTGGTTAGAAAAATATGATTATTCAATATTTAGGGAGGTCAAATAACTATAGAATCTGTGATCAGTTTTAATAAGCAACGTTGCTACCATAAGTCAACACTATTTCTAATGTTTCGTATTGTTTTGGTTCATTTTTTCACACTTTTCGTTGTTGTTTTCTTACATATATTACATGAATACTTTATTTTTTTTCTAATATCGTGTTTAAGATATTTTGCGTCATTCATTATTTATTTACGTCCGGTTAAAATCTGTCAAGTAATATTATGAAGCTAGCCCGCCCATTCGGGCAGGCTATGAACATCAATATCCGTCTCACTTTTATAGATCATTTTCATTTTTATTGGTAAAGGGTATTTTTCATTATCATTTGACTACTTATATCTCATTGAACTGTTGTCTCGCTTGATCAAGAACAAAACTTTGTATATTTATTTATTTTTACATCCATTGTTGGTTTCTAATTTGTGCTACAAAAATCAACTCAGAGGTGTCTTACACAAGTACACAAATTAGGACGTTTCTTTGAGATCTTGGTTTATCGTATTGATGTTGAGCGTATTGAGACTTGCATTGGGATTTGGATTTGCCGGTCTGTACTCTCTACACAAGTACACAATTTTTGTATTTAACATATTTGCTATTATTCATTATTTACTTACGTCCAATTAGATATTGTCAACCAATAATATGAAGCGAACCCGCCCATCAGGCGGGTTATGAAGCTAGTATATATATATATATATATATATATATATATATATATATATATATATATATATATATATATATATATATATATATATATATATATATATATATATATATATATATATATATATATATATATATATATATATATATATATATATATATATATATATATATATATATATATATCTATGTATATATATATATATATATATATATATATATATATATATNTTCTAATTTGTGCTACAAAAATCAACTCAGAGGTGTCTTACACAAGTACACAAATTAGGACGTTTCTTTGAGATCTTGGTTTATCGTATTGATGTTGAGCGTATTGAGACTTGCATTGGGATTTGGATTTGCCGGTCTGTACTCTCTACACAAGTACACAATTTTTGTATTTAACATATTTGCTATTATTCATTATTTACTTACGTCCAATTAGATATTGTCAACCAATAATATGAAGCGAACCCGCCCATCAGGCGGGTTATGAAGCTAGTATATATATATATATATATATATATATATATATATATATATATATATATATATATATATATATATATATATATATATATATATATATATATATATATATCTATATATATATATATATATATATATATATATATGTATATATATATATATATATATATATATATATATATATATATATATATATATATATATATATATATATATATATATATATATATATATATATATATATATATATCTTAAAGTTGTAAAAATAAGACCCATTCTAGACCATTGGATCTTTTTATTTGTGTTGGATGAGATTAACATTAAATGAGTGACATTATAATAATAAAAATTTGGTTTCAAGGGTATTTTGGACAATCCAAATCTTAATCCAAATGTGGTCAATATTTTTTTTAATTTTCAGTCTATTTTGTTATACCAAAATCTCGGTCAAACATTTTTTACATATTAAACTTTTACACAAATCATAATATTAAATGCGCCACCAAACAAAACTAAAAATTATTAAAACAACCCTATTGATAAAGCAGCAGATTCCGGTATACCGGAGTCCGTTCATTTTTACCCGGAATCCGATAATTACTACAACAACCCTATTGATACATTGATTAACATATCTGATTCGGACTTCTCTAACAAAACTGATAAATTACTAAAAAATCTTCAAAAACAAATAAACAAATCTGGTACATATATACATACATCTGTGTACCAAAAAAAACCTTGCAAAAAAAAAAAAAAAAAAAAAAAAAAAAAAAAAAAAAAAAAAAAAATTGCAAAATAAATTTGCTATTCCAAAAATCTTACAAACAGTAGCAGATCTACACAAAATCCGAGCAGATTCCGGTGTACCGAGCAGATTTCGTTACACCGAATCTGGTACATATCTACCCAGATAAATTTGCGATGTACCGGTGTACCGAGCAGATTCCGTTACACCGAATCTGTTACACATCTACCCAGATTCATAAACACATCTACCAAGAATTCGGTACACATCTACACAAAATCCGATACACCTAACTAATACATATACAGATCAGTGTATCATGGCTGAGAGATGCGACGGTGGTAAACCTAAATTCGTTCGAGACAGATCTTGGTTGTTCTTATTTAATTCTTGACACATCCGGTGTACCGGCAACATCATGCTTGTAAATGAAACGGAGGCCTCGCCGGAAAATGTGATATATAGACCACAGGAGATGAAATGGAGATGAGTGATCTCCGAAGATCATGAAGGACTGCCGATGGCGTTGCATCTTGTGGAGGATGAGAGAGCATCTTTGTTTTTTGATGGGAGAATGAGGGGGCGGCGTTGCATCTTGTAGGGGATGAGAGAACCTTTTTTTTCTTTTTTTTTGAAGGGAGAATATGGGGATGGTAGATTGGGACGGCTATTATGATAGAGTAGGTTTTAATTGCCAGATTGATGGATAGATATTTATTAGGTTAAATGGGATAAAGGGTGTTAAATACCAAATTTACCCTTTTATTTATATTAACAGTTTTTTTCTTCTTTTTTAATTAAGTGCCACTTGCCCTCCTCTTATTGGTTGTTGAGTAGATCTTATTTTTATAATTTTAAGAATGATCTTATTTGAACTCAATTATATATATATATATGACCTATTACAATATCGGGTAAGGATCCAGTGAGAAGAAAACTTACAATGAGAAGAATGAGAAATAACTATAACTGCATATTTGAGATGCATCAACTTGAATTAGATGCATCTCTATTCATTTAGATGCATCACAATTAGTTTCGAAAGTGATTTTAAAGTGAAAACGATGCAAAGTAGTACTAGCAATAAATTTGACTCGCAGAGGACGAAAAATATATAGGATTCGTCTAACTTGATGAAATACATCTAATATATGTATATGCATCTAATTTTTAGCTAGAAAATATATTATGATGCATCTAAAAGATTAGGGATGCATCTAATTCAAACTAATGCATCTCTAATGTATGGTTATAGTTATTTCTCATCCTTCTTATTTTAAGGATTCTTCTCATTTGATCCTTAGTCTTACAATATCAATATAAGGTAAATTACTAATTTGCTAATCACTAGCTAATGACAACTAGTCATGATAAGGACTTATCCTCTATCTTCTAGCTAAAACACTTATCTTCTAATGTACAGCTAACAACAATAATCTTGGACTTGGCTTTGTATATACTCATGAATGGATAGGGACGCATGGCTTGTAAAGCGTCAAGTATAAACATTGGAGAAATGTGAAAACTCGTGTGTATATTATCTACAGGTATAAAAATGGGTTGATGGGTTCAATCATTACGACACCCCGATTATCGAGTATTTGAAATGTGTAGTATACTAAGATAAAAATTCAATTGCAAGACATTTTCATTTATGCATGAGTTTGATTTGTTTGATTAATTGGGAAACCAAGGGTTACACTAAAATGTGGTAGGATTGTTGGTGAGTTTAGTGTCATAAAGGATATATGTAATTAAGATTACCCGAGACCAAAGTGATTTAAGTTAAGTTCTAATACAAGTGAGGATGCACGGAGCGCAGGCTTGTATAAACTAATTAACTTGATTTTGGATATGATGAATGACAAAGGTTTATGATAGAAAATTCATCACTAGGATGTTGCAACCATTTAATAGATGTGACTGTTGTCAATAGTGACAAAAAAACTATCACTATTAAGTGTCAATGAAATCTATTTGAAAGTTAGTTACTTTAAACCAAAAGATGTGACCATTCATGAAAGGGCGTGACTTTTCACCAAAAGTCACTTTGTTTATTATATATAAACACATTTTGGTCTTTCATTATGGATGAACAATCATAACAACACATACAATATTCTTCATGTCTTTGCTCTTATTCTTGTGCCTAAAATTTGAGTGTATTTCTGTCTTATCCCATATATGAATTTCATGTAACCGAATGCACCAAATAGGTCGGAATATTGTATTCGGAAAATGGATTATACACGATTCAAAAATTATCCAACCATTCATTTGATTATCTAGACCCTAAAGACTAAATTTGTTAGGGTAAAAAAAAACGTAAACTCTCTGGTGCCCATGGCGATTTTTTCCAAAAAACCCTAAATCTCCTCTAAAATCGTTTCTTGATCTTCAATCTTGCTCTACTCTATATAAAGATTGTGTTTCTGATTGCTTAACTTCGTTTAATGCATCATTAACATTGTTTTTATGCGGATCTAGGCCTGATTTGTTTAGGTTATCGATTACTTTTTTGGGTTTTTTCTTAATCGATGTTTAGGGTTGTTAGGGTTTCGCATAACTGTCTTCCTTTTTTCAACTCTTATCATAATGGAAGTCGGTTAGTGTATCAATTAGTGCTTTAATTCATGCCTCAACTTAGTTGAGGCTTTCGTTTTGTGAAGATTGGACATGGTTCTTCTTGTTTCTGTTTTGCGATTTCTATTCTAGTTGTTTAGGGTTTCGTTTTTTTGTTTCTTGTGTTCTTCAACATGGTGAAAGCTAGTGATTTAAACATTGATATGGATGCTGATTTGGGAGAGAAGAGTGCTGATTTGTTGAAAAATGTGACTGTGAGGAAACATAAGAACTCTCGACCTAAGGGTGTTACACGTGTGGTGACGCAATCTACACTTGACTCGTCATCTCCTCCTGTTCAGGTTGATGGTAACATTAGTGAAGGGTATGTGGAGCCGGTTCCACATGTTGCTAATCCAAACGAGGTAACTAATACGAAATCTTTAATCAAGAGAGCATGATTATATTGTTTCTCTATTTGGTGTCTCGCTTAGTACACTAGAGGACATTGATGAGTTCACTTTGAATTATGAGGTTGGTAAATATCCGGTATGGGCTGAATTAGATAGTAATGCTCGCACAATGGTTACAGATGCTATTCAAGATTTGTGCAATGCTTTTGTGGCTGATATTAAAGCTAAATCTACTACTCCAAAACCTTCTAATGAGTCTCCTATTGTCCAAGCTGTGGACATCAATACTAATGTTACATCTTCCGTTGGAGCTACAGGTTTGAGGGATGCTCAACCTTTTATTGATACTTCGTTTCGTACTCTGGTTGCAGAACCCGTTTTAGAAAGTGTTAACATATCTATCCCCCGCAAAGTGGTTGAAAAGGTTAATACACGGTTGGAACACACATTTTATGGTTATTCTATTGGAAATAGGATGGCGTTTCCGGTTGTTGAATATTATGCTAGGAATAACTAGGGGAAACATGGGTTGAAAAGGATTATGATGAATTCCGAAGGTTTCTTTTTCTTTAAATTTCATACATTAGCTGGGTTAGAAGCTTTTTTGGAAGGGGGTCCATGGATGATACGCAAATCTCCAATAATCCTTAAGAAATGGTCTATGGATACTTGTCTGCTTAAGGAAGAATTGACTCGTATTCCGGTTTGGGTTAAATTGCATGATGTTCCTCTTCAAGTGTTTGAAGAGGATGGTATTAGTTTGATTGCTACGTTTATTGGGAACCCTATTATGCTTGATTCTTATACGAGCTCTATGTGTAAGGATTCGTGGGGAAGAAGTAGCTTTGCTAGGTGTCTTATTGAGATCAACTCTGAAGTCGATCTTGTGGATGTTTTTACTATTAGATTTCCTTCACTTTCTGGGGAGGGTTTTACTAAAGCTACTATCAGTGTTGAGTATGAATGGAGACCTCCCAGGTGTAATGTATGCATGATTTTTTGGTCACACTCATGATCAATTCCCTAAAAAGTTGGTGAGTCCTCCTGTTGTTTCTAGTCCTCATGTTGTTAATCCAAGTGTGGTAATAAAGACGGTTTTCAAATGATGGGTAAGAATAAGAAGAAGGGTAAAACCATGTCTACTAATGGTAATCGGTTTGTTGGTCCATCGGTTAAACATAATTTCAAATATGTCCCAAAGGCGGTAACGAGTTAACCTAAGAAGGGTAATACTTCTATGGTTAATGCTTCTAATTCGTCGTCTATGTTGAAGTCTACTGGCACTACCTCAAAGGAAGGTAATATTACTACATCTAATCCGTATGCTGCATTGGTGATGGATTAAGAAGATGATGAAGATCTTGTTGAAAATGTTCATGATGAATCGGCTAACTTATTTAATAATCCACATACCGGTGAAACTACATCTTTCACGGTAGCTGCTGGTTAGCTTATTTCAGTTGATTGTTTGTCTTAGGTGCATCTTGTGTTCCTAGATGTGTAAGTGCTTGTGGCATGTCATAAGCACTAGTTTTGGATGTTTATAAAGCTGTTTAGCTTGAGGTAAAATGGTCTCTCAGTCATATTCCATTTGTACTTAATTTTTTTGGTTTTAATAATAGTTACCGGGGTAACCCTTTACCCTAGACCCTAATACCAACAATGTGGATTGTGTCGTATTAGTTGTGGATGTATGATTATTTGTGTCTCACTTTTTTCACTAACTATTAAATTTAAAAACTCGATACTATTGTTTAGGATGTACTTTTGCATTATTGATGCGCGTGGATTGCAACACGCACTACGTTTTACCTCTTGAGGGATCTCGAGAAGCTTGCAATCCCCACCAGGCAGTGTACCTGACCGATGTAGTATAGTGTAGTGGCAAGTACCGGGGGATTGATCGTTCTCTCGCAGGGAATAGTGTTCGTTAGGCTAAAGGCTACTCTAATCTAGGTCTAAGGGTGGAGGAAGATTCTTTTTGTATTTTTATATTTTATGAAAGCAGTAAAATCTCTGGTTTTGGAGGATAGGGCGGAATTAGTTGCTAGTCAACTAACCCAAGTTATCTACTTCTAAGCTACTTATATTTTTGTATTTTTTTGTTTTAGAGAAAATCAGTGGTGGAGAATAGTGTTTACTTAGATTTCATTACTCCCTAACTATCTTTTACCATGTAATTAGTATGTTGAGTTTGCGTGGATGACGGGTGTATTCCTAACAAGTCGTAGGGAGTGCGTTCAATTCCCTAACTCTATAAGTTCCTACCTCACTCTATGACGATACGTCAAGCATCCTATCATGAGCTCACCGATAGCAACCTATGCATGAAATACTACCTTAAAATCGATAACGCACATACGATTCACGTTTCTAAAGACGTTCAAGCTTGTTACCGTATAGGAGGTTAGCCAGTTTTCTCTAGTCTAACGTAGATGAAACATTCACCCAAACACAATCACAACATACACATCACATGATAATCAATAGTTAGGTTTCATTAGATCTAAGCAAACACAAAGTAAATTAGCCTAGCATGTTGAAAGAAAGACAAGCACAAGCATATATCACACAACACATAGACATATTGTATGAATAAAGACTTATCTTGGATTAAACATGCAAGTTAGAGGGGTTAGGATACCCTCTAAGGTCTGTAATACACGTACTAGGGTTTAACCCTAAAGTTCTCCACTCCAAAATTCCTTTTTAAAATAAGAAAAAACGTTCTATATATATAGAAAACGCGGGCTGACGGCGTCAGCCCAATAGGTGACGTCGTCAGCTCGGCGATTAGGGTTTCCTGACGGCCTTGATTGACGTGGTCATAATTGCTGGTTCCAGATCTGACGGCCTTGGTTGACGGCGTCACAATTTACACTACGAACTCTCTGGATCGTCACGAGTCTTTTTTCCACTTCTGGACTTCACTTGTTCCTGACGGCGTCACTTAGTAGAGTGTGACGGCGTCACCTTCAGTAATCTTCAAGGTCTTTTGAGTTTTTGTTGTTTTCCGCACTTTTTCACTCCGAAAATGCCCGAAAATGCTTCTTTTGTGATTTTCCCTTCAAAAGTACCTAAAATGAGAAAAGAAACGACTTTGGGTGAAATCCAAACCAAAAACATACGACTTAGGACTCAAACCGACCCCTAAAAACGTAACATTTTTCGTCTCATCAATTATTTATATGAAGATTGCTTGAGGTTAAATCTCCGGCGCAATGCACGAGGTATATCAACTCGTTCAAGCTTAAAATAGAAAACTCTCTCTTATCTAAGTTGCCTCTAGTTTTCGAACCAGGTCTCCGAAACTCAAAGGGTAAAATTATAAAACAACATAAGAAGTAAAGGTAGAGATGTGGCCTTTTGGTTAGATAGATGGATTGGCGACTCGAGATTGTGTGATAGGTTTCCTAGGTTGTTTCATCTTGATAGGAGACCGGAGGGTAGGGTGGCGGATAAGGGAAGGTGGGTTGAGGGTGTTTGGACGTGGGAATGGGAGTGGTTCAGGGAGCCTAGAGGGAGAGTGAGTAGGGAATTGGAATTGGAAGGGTTAATGGGTCTGTTACAAAATGTTTTCTTGTATAATGACTGCAGGGACATATGGAGGTGGAAGCTTAATGAAGATGGGAGGATTCACAGTTAAAGAATTAACAAAGATGGTAGAAGAGAGAATTTTAGATGTGGAAAATGCGGGAGAAGAGACGATTTGGCTTAAACTTGTTCCAAAAAAGGTAAACATATTTGTGTGGAGAGCTTTGAAAAGAAGACTCCCGGTTCGTGAGGAGCTTGATAAAAGGGGTATCGACTTGGATACGGTTCTTTGTCCTTGTTGTAATAGTGTGGTGGAATCGTGTGAGCATAGCTTAGTTATGTGTAGTATGGCCATGGGTGTTTGGGAAAAGGTTTATTGTTGGTGGAAATTTGGAGCGGTTAACGCCTTTTCTATTAGGGATATTTTATCGCTAAATGGGGGTGTTAATCTGCCTAACCATTCGAGATTGATTTGGCAATCGGTTCTTTGGTCTTCTGGGTACTTCATATGGAAGGAAAGAAATAATCGTGTGTTTAAAGCTAAAGTCTCAAGCGTTAATAAAATTTTTCACGAGATACAACTTAAAAGTTTTGACTGGATTACGAGGAGATCAAAAAGGAAAGCTATCGACTGGCAGATGTGGCTACAAGATCCTGGAAGTGCTGTCAAAAATCTGATTTTGTCGTGATTGTCAGTAGGCGTTTGGGTTTTATGGATGCTCAGCTGATGTTGGTTTGTGAGATGTAGTGGGCAGTAGGGATTGAAACATGTTGTTTTAAGGTGTCTGTGATGTGGGTGCAGCTGCTTGTTTTGGACAGCATAGTGGAGTTGTAAAGTTGCTGAGAAGTGGTCTACATTGTGCATGTTTGGGACATCAGAGTGGCGATGTAAAGTTGCTGTGAAATGGTCTGCATTGTGCATGTTTGGGACAATAGATCGGCGTTGTAAGTTGCTGAGAAGTGGACTGATTTTTGCTTGTTTGGGACAGCAAAGTGGAGTTGTAAAGATGCTGGCAAATGGATTGCATTTTGGCTGTTTAGGACAGCATCTATAGTATTTCTGTATGGTGCATCTGCATTTTCCTTTTGGATAGCATATGGTCTTTATTGGTCCATGTTCCTAATAAGTGTTCTTTTATATTTCATGTGGACCTATGGCTTTGTAGGTTAGCAGTTTATGTGTGGCTCCACATTGTAGGGTATTTCTAGTTAGTATAGTTTGTTTTGTTACTTGGGTCCCTCCTTCTCTTAATTAGCTTGATTAATTAAGGGGGATGTCTTGCATTGTATTTTTATTCTTTGTGTTTGTTATAAATATTGCCTTTCTAAAAAAAAAACATAAGAAGTAAAGGTGCTTAAGTGAAAATAACCAAAAGCATAAAGGGTGTGATGAAAAAAAAAAAAAAATACATATTTTTTCAAACAAAACGCTAGAACCTTGTATTTCAGGCCTTCAGGGGGTTTTAGGGGTTTTCACTTTTCAATAAACCTTAGTAATCGGTTCTTAAATAAGGTACTTTTTTTTTTCACTTTCTGTATTGTTTTTATATTAGTTGGTGTTATATTTAGTTGTAATTTGTATCCTAATTGAGTTTATGATGAAATCTTGTGGTATGTCAGGAAGCGAAAACACAATGGCGGATTCAATTATTGTTTCGGAGACATCATCAAATTCATCCCACTTGAATCCTCCGTCTCGTACGATATGTCGTGTGTATGTTTTCCGAACCCGAAAACTGTTTCTTTTTGTTTTTGTTATAGGGGGGGTGTTTGTTTTCGCTTATGGCTTATGTAGTTTTGGGCTTATGTTTTATAAGCTCACATTTTGTGGCTTATTTTCAAACTTTGAGGCTATATAAGTTTATTATGTCATAATAAGCTTATATAAGCCGAAAAAGTTCAAAATAAGCCACAAAAAGTGAGCTTATAAAACATAAGCCCAAAATCAAATAAGCGATAAGCTGGCTATATAGGCCGAAACAAGCACCTCGATAATATATGTAAAGTCATTATCTTAGGGTGCTTATATTGGGGAGTTGTAGGTGTTTGTAAGCTTATTGGCTTATGTGATTACGGCTTATGTTTCATAAGCCAAGTTTTACCAGCTTAATTCAAAACTTATGGGCTTATATAAGCTTGCAATATGATAACAAGCTTATATAAGCCAAGAAGTCTCAAAATAAGTTGAAAAATGAAACATAGGCCGAGATCAGAGAAGCTCATAAGCCCAAAAATAAGCTTATGCAAACACCTCATTGGTAATTGCTTATGTATGAAACTTAGAGGGTGTTTGGAATTGCTTATTTTTTTGACAACTGTTTCTAGAATTTTATTTGTAGTAGGTATTAGGCTAGATATTAAGGCAAAAGAGTAATTTTGATGTCATCTAGATAAGACTGCTTATTTTGTCCAGAAATAAGCGGATAAGTACAAGCAGTTTGGATGACAGAAAAATGCTTTAGCTTAAAAGTAGGCAGATGAGCAAAAGATCATAAAAAGGGAAGCAATCTCGAACACCCTCTTATTGCATTTTGTTACAATATAAGGGAATGGAAACAGTCTTTCGTGAGGTGCTTATTGTTAAGAAAATAACAAAAAGTATCTTAATTAGAAGAAGCAAATGTGTTTTGTTACTTATCCGATTATGATCATTTTTAAAACACATTATCACTTTTAAACACAATGCCAAAAACCCTTTTTATATGCTTTTTTATGTGTTCTATAGTTTGATTTTGTTCGCTCTAAATGCTGTTCTTTGGAATTAAGTTTGTGATTTTTGGGAATGTGTTTAATTTGCAGATGCCAGAAACAGTTTTCACAATATACGTGTCCTCGATGTAATACACGTTATTGCTCCCTTCCATGTTACAAGGTACGCTTATCTTAGTCTTCTTGTGTTGCATAAATTGGTGTCCACTTTAAAAGCTATTTTTGTTTCACATTTCTGTTAAGAGTCAACACTCAAAAGGAAAAAGAAAATTTTCTATTTTGGACTCATTGTTGTGAATTTTTCTAAAAAAAAAAAAAAAAAAAAAAAGCATACACATTCATACTGCTAGGCTAAAGGCCCATTGTAAACCTTAGATTTTTGATTTCGTTGGATTGAAAACAGATAGAAAATTTCGAAAATGTTATGAATTGTGGCTAATTTAGTATGATAGTTTTTTTTTTTTTTTTTTTTTTTTTTTTTTTTTTTTTTTTTTTTTTTTTTTTTTTTTTTTTTTTTTTTTTTNTAAGATTAGGCACTGAAAGCGGGCTGAAATGGTTGCGGGAATCAGTTTTATTAATTTTTTTGTTAATAACGATTGCAGTCTCATAGTCTCAGATGCACAGAATCATTTATGAGAGATAATGTAATGGGGGAGATGCAACAAATGGAACCTGGTGACGAAACTAAGCAGAAGATGCTGGACATACTGAAACGTTTTCATTCAGATGAAGAGGCTGATAGCATGGACAATGATGATGGTAATTTATTAATTAGCCCGTTTCCATTATAAGACAGCTTTTTTGTAACATTGCTCATTTGGATTTAATTGCTTGTTTCAACTCTCCTATTTTCCTTCTGAAAGAATTATGCTGCTGTAATTGTTAATGATCGTTTCTGCATCATATTCTTGCCATTTTTTGCATCTAGCTGATGTAGATCGTTCTTACTTAGTTGTTTGTCTTTTCAGGATTAGTGGAATCAGCTTTATCAGAGGAGACCATTCAAAAGATTATGTCTGGTATGTTTGTGTATTACTTCTCTTTAACTATCGAGCCGCAAATGGGTGGGTTTGATAACGGGTCAAAAGGAGTACCTTCTGATCCTACCCGGAAACTTCTCTTTGATTTTATAAATGACTTTCCTAAATATGATAATAATAAACACAGTATAGTTAAAGTGATAAGTTATTTAATGATAATAATAAACACAGTATAGTTAAAGTGATAAGTTATTTTCATAAGTAGAACATGTTAAGAGGTTTTATGCATTGTGAATGCACTGTGGGTGACTTTTGATTGTTCTCTGCATGTTAAGTTTTACTCATCTGAACTGTTAGGGGCAAAGTTAACCCACATTGGCCCGTTTATCCATAAAAGGATTGAAATTGCCACCTAATTGGAACCTATATCTTTCCTATAGGTGTTCAAATCAGCTTTGATGATTTATCCACCGAAGAAAAAAAGCATTTCCAAAGAACCGTAGCATCTGGAGAGCTAAGCAAATTAATAGAACCATGGGAACCCTGGTGGTTAAAACCATCAGCTAGAACAATATCTCTCAGCCCAGAAGGAACTCAACGTGTTCAACCCATAACAAATGAAGAAGCCGACCCACTGAACAAAACCTACGAAGTTCCACCAGGCCCAGAAACCGCACTACCTCCAATCAGCAAACTCACCTCAACTGAACCATCCCCGCTTTTAGCTATTCACCTTGTCGACATCTTATACAGCTACTGTTTCACCCTTCGTCTATACAATGGAGATTGGGAATCAGACCCTGTGGGGTCAACCACAGTGGTTTTAAGCATATCGTCTGTTTTGGGTCAAAATGGTCAACCCGAGACTGTTTCAGAAGCCTTGTCTTATTGTTTGGAACAAACGTGCTCACCAGCTTTCCGACACATGGGTGGTTCACAGTTTGGTTTGGGAATTCTTGACGATGTTGTGAGCTTATTGTCACTCGGAGGGGATGGTTTGGTATGCGGACTTTGTGATCTGCATAGGATGCTTAAAGCCGGCATGAAGGAAGTGAAGATGGAGAAGACACACAAAGAAATAAAGGGGAAGCTTAAGTCGGGTGAGCGAAAAGTTTACTTTTTGATGTGTTGGGTCCACGAGCAGCCACAAGAGGCGTGGTCATCTTTGGCTGGACTGGTGACTGTGGAAAAGAATGCAGCTATGGATTATAAAGGAAATGGTACGCGTGATTGGAGGGCTGAAAGGAAGACAGAAAGGAAAGGAAAAGTTATAATCGAAGAGGTGTTGTAAGTTTTAAGCGACCGTGTTGGTGTGTTCATTTTCCTTCAATTTTCTGGGTTGAAAACGGAAATATATGAAATTGGTTCTAATTTGTAGTTCATTTGGTTAGAACTTAGAAGTAAAGGCTCTTTGTTTATTTGAATATGTGGATATATGTACACACTTTAGAGTTTGTATCTGTATGCTTGAAGATTATGTGATTATGCGTAAATTCGTAAGTAGAATATATTGGCTCTACTGGCGTAATTCGATTTAACATATCTTTTGTCTGACTTAGAGGGAATGTAATTTTTCATTTTAAAAACGTAAAAGATAATTAATTTGGTGTCTTAATATACAGACTTAAAGGTGTGTTACGAGCATTTGAAGTTATACTTCTTGCTTAACTAGTATATTAGCGACTCTATAGATGACCCCATCATATAAACGACATGATATATAGTTGTGACATTATACCATATGTATGTGCATGTGTTGAACAAGTTTTTCGAGATCCGGTTTGTATTCAAATTTTGATCCCACATAGATCAAAGAAAAGAAATTTTGCTTATTTATATATTGTGGTATAGATGATTCACATATCTTGATATTAGTATAATGTTGATGGCGGTTGTACATTGTGATGTTAAATATTATGAGAGGTTAAATGCGATGATATCTGACATTACCTCTACAAACCGCCATTAACTCATACGGGTATTAACCTTTTTTACCAAACTTTTTTACATTGGTTTTGGGAAATAGTATTGTAGCTAAATATAGATGTTGGAAACTATACAATGCATGCCATGCCTATATAGTTCAACCTCAGAGTAACCATTTATGAATATACTTTGCCTGGCAAGATTGTAATGTTGTTGAAACAAATTGAATAATAAATAGATAAAAGAAAACTTCGTATAAGGGTAGGTTTAGCTAGATAAACTAAAAGTCTAAAACAATCAAAGTTAAATAGTTAACGGCTATTAATACCGATAACTTGTGATTGACAAACTATAACTCGATTTTACGTTATTTGTCTAACTTAGAGGGAATGTAATTTTCATTTTAAAAACGTAAAATATAATTAATTTGGTGTTTTAATATTACAAACTTAAAATGGTGAGTTACGATCATTTGAAGTTATACCTCTTGCTTAACTAGTATATTAGCGACTCTATAGATAACCCCATCATATAAACGGCATGATATATAGTTGTGACATTATACCATATGTATGTGCCTGTGTTGAACAAATTTTTCGAGATCTAGTTTGTATAAAAAAGTTTAATCCCACATAGGTCAAAGAAAAGAAATTTTGCTTATTTATATATTGGGGTATAGATGATTCACATATCTTGATATTAGTATAATGTTGTTGGCGGTTGCACATTGTGATGGAAAATATTATGAGAGGTTAAATACATGATATGTAACTAAATTGCATGCCCTCATTAACTCATACGTATTAACCTTTTTTACATTGGTTATGTTTGGGAACTAGTATTGTAACTAAATTAATTCATGTATATGAGTAGAGGTGGCAAAACGGGCGGGCTAAACGGGCTACGGGCTAAACGGGCGCGGGCCAAACGGACACATATTATACGAATCGCTTTAAAAAAAACCTAAAACAACCAAAAAAAAAAAAAAAAAATTCTTCAAACGTAACACCTCATTTATTTTTAAGTAACAAAATATACTATATCAATTTAATGTTCTTCAATTGAGAGAAAAACATGTGTCCATTATACCCATTTAACTTCTAAATGGATAATATATGTCCATTTAAAAAAAAAAAAGAGGGGGTCCAAATGTACTCAAATCTTTTAAAAATTTGTCAATTTAGCCCATTTTTTTGATTTTGGACACAAATTGCCACCTCTATATATGAGCATCAACTTTGTACCCCAATAGCACCAGTATTGTATATGCGCAAATCATCGGTGAAGTCGAGTTGTCAAAGAGCAAGCAAACGGTGATGCTTGATTTTTTTGATACAATTTGTATAGGTCGTAAAAAATTGGGCGATTAACATAAAAAGCAATCTAAAAAGAGATATGACTCAGACCGGTAGTAATGGTGACCGCAGGCAACTGCAGTTACAACTGTCACCTCAGCGCCGACTCAACTAATTATGGAAGTACGCTTCATTTAGAGCATCAGGAACGGTGTTGTATGTTAATTGACGAATTGTGGATGCACACTTCATCAATGGGGTGATGTTAACTTTTTCCGTACAATCAATACATTGTTGAAAATACGGGGATTAGCAATTAATTTTCAAACAATATGTGAATAGTGTTCGGCTCATTTGACACCGCTTACGGAATGTATCATCGTCATACATCGGGTTTTCAGTGAAGTAAGTGGCCGCGAGACAATCATGAGCACCGTAATGATCTCTATCTACCGAGTTATGTGGGTTTTTGGGATTGAAGAAGTGGAGCATAAAGAGGCATAGCGGCTTCCTTTTATTATTTTTTTGTTAATAATGATCGCAGTCTCATAGTCTCAGATGCACAGAATCATTTGTGAGAGATAATGTAATGGGGGAGATGCAACAACCGGAACCTGGTGACCAGGGCGGAGCCGGGATTTATAGTTAGGGGGTGCTGACTTTCTTCAAATAAAATAGCGATAAATATTATATGCAAACAGAACCACCATGTCCCGTAGTTTGAAGTGTAAATACAGATTCTATAACCTATAGGTCATATCGTGGTTGTGATTGTGTTGTTGGGTTATGAATAACTCGTCTCTTTGCTTATAAAACTAGATTATATATAGTTTTTCTAACGTTGTTCATGATTTAATATGCAAGCCATGTAAGAGTAAGAAACTCTTGTATACTAGTACCTTTCTATGCACCAAACATTAATCATACTAAAATCTTTTAATTCATACAAACACCGTCAATATTACAAATTTACAAGTGGATATCTAAATTAGTTATATTATTGTAGCTTTTATTAAAATATGGTCAAAATAAAAAAAAAAAAAAAAAAAAAAAAAAAAAACAGAGATTGAAGATTATTGAATATATTTAAAACTGATGGTTTTCTTTGCTTGCTTTGAGCAATGGTATTTTACTAGGCTAGTCTATTGGAAATGAATATAATTTGTGTAAATGAATACACCTAATGTTTAAGCTAGTTATTGTTTAGAAATATTATGTAAACATAATTGATTGCCATAACCAATTTATTTGTGGCTATCTGTTAAGGGAGGCTCGTAGACAAAAATGCGTGAAATATAAGCTTTAGTACTGTACACAACTAAAGTAGTTGGACAGGTTGGGGGAGGCTCAGCACCCACCAGTCCCCCTACCTCCTCCGCCCCTGCTGGTGACGAAAATAGCAGAAAATGCTGGACATACTAAAATGTTTTCATTCAGAGGAAGAGGCCGACGGTTTGGAGAATGATGATGGTAAGTTGTTAATTAGCATGTTCCATTAATAGGCAGATTTGTTTGCTGAAACATTTTTCTTTGCTTTAAACTGCTTGCATCAACTTTCCTATTTCCCTTCTAAAAGGAGCATGCTGTTGTGTTGTTGCTAGTCGATTATGCATATAATTCTTGCAATTTTTAGCATCTAGATGATGGATATCTAATATCTTTCTCACTATATTGTTCATGTTTCTAGGCTTGTAGACATCAGCTTTATCACAAGAGACCATTCAAAAGATCATGTCCGGTATGTTAGAAGATCAGTTTACATTCACTGTCGTACCTACAGGGGGCAAAATGGATGGGTTGGGTAACAGGTCCAATCCATAAACTCTTATCTGTTTTTTATTTTCGTTTAAAAACTAAAATTGGTTGAATATGAAAAATAAAAATGTTAGATTGATACTTTAAATAACATAAAACAGTTTGGAGCGTTTATGCATTGTGACTATGAATGACTTCTGACCCATTCAACCCATTCTCATTTTGCCTGTTTTTAAGTGTGCCCATTTGACCCATTAGAGACGAAGTTTCTTCTAAATTGACTTGTTCATCCGTAAATGAAATGGAATTGCCACCTCTAATCAAACCTATATGTTCTCTTTAGGTGTTCAAATCAGCTTTGATGATTTATCCACCGAAGGAAAGAAAGATTTCCATTGAGCCGTAGCATCTGGAGAGCTAAGCAAATTAATAGAACCATGGGAACCCTGGTGGTTAAAACCCTCAGCCAGAACAATATCTCTTAGCCCAGAAGGAACCAAACGTATTCAACCCATAACAAACAAAGAAGCCGACCCACTGAACAAAACCTACGAAGTTCCACCAGGCCCAGAAACCGCATTACCTCCAATCAGTAAACTCACCTCAACTGAACCATCCCCGCTTTTAGCCATTCACCTTGTTGACGTCTTATACAGCCACTGTTTCACTCTTCGTCTATACAATGGAGATTGGGAATCAGACCCTGCGGGGTCAACCATGGTGGTTTTAAGAATATCGTCTGTTTTGGGTCAAAATGGTCAACCCGAGACTGTTTCAGAAGCCTTGTCTTATTGTTTGGAACAAACGTGCTCACCTGCTTTCTGACACATGAGTGGTTCACAGTTCGGTTTGGGAATTCTTGACGATGTTGTAAGCTTATTGTCACTCGGAGGGGCTGGTTTGGTATGTGGACTTTGTGATCTGCATAGGATGATCAAAGCCGGTATGAAAGAAGTGAAGATGGAGAAGACACACAAAGAAATAAAGGGGAAGCTTAAGTCGGGTGAGCGATAAGTTTACTTTTTGATGTGTTGGGTCCATGAGCAGCCACAAGAGGCGTGGTCATCTTTGGCTGGACTGGTGACTGTGTAAAAGAATGCAGCTATGGATTATAAAGAAAATGTTACGCGTGATTGGAGGGCTGACAAGAAGCCAGAAAGGAAAGGAAGGGAAAAGTTATAATCAAGGGCTGGCTAAGCATTTGATAGTTTTGTCACCCAAAGAGCACCAATATGAAACTCGACCACTAGTGCTAAATACCCACTCCGAAGCCAATGTTGAGATATGAATAGCCATTAAAGAAAGAATTGGAAACCTAGGGCTATTTACTTTCCACCATAACAAACTATCAAAATGCACGTTTTTATCAAAAGGTTCAGAAAATTCACCATTAATACTTATCTAATTCACTAGTTGATGAACTAGATGATTGACCCGTTTCTTCGTATGTCTCAACATATCTCCATGATCGAGTTCGTTGCTAGTATTAGTAGTCCTTGGCCTTTTCCCTAAGGTTGAAGATGAATTAATGGAGCATGAATACGCCCGTAATCTTCATAAAGTTGTTTAATCTTACTTTTAATGTAGTCTTTTTTTACCACGACTGATATGCCTTCCCTTCCATAATGGTCATCCCAATAACATCCAAAAATTCATACGTGTTCCTTCGATCAAGAATGAAAGCAAAATACACCAACAAATTCATGTTTTCAACCTCACCATAATATTCTTCGAACTTTGGTCTCATCACCCTAGCAATGTCATAGAGATGTTTATCCATAGGTGGTTCATCATGAATATCACAATCAAGTTGTGTAAGAAAAGAGCACGAACTGTGGCTAATTCATTGACAAGTGTAACGATGTTATTACATTTTTTTTGAACGGCGGATGATGTTATTATATTGTTTAGTTTTATTTTATTATTCAAATTATTAGATGGATGGTTTTCATAATTGGTACATTAAATTTGTGTTTGTAAAGTTCTGTTTAATCATATTTGCATTCACATAGTCTCAGATGCACAGAATCGTTTATGAGAGATAATGTAATGGGGGAGATGCAATAACTGGAACCTGGTGACGAAACTAAACAGAAGATGATGGACATACTAAAACGTTTTCATTCAGAGGAAGAGGCTGATAGCATGGACAATGATGATGGGAAGTTATTAGTAAGCCCGTTTCCAATATAAGGCAGCTTTTTTTTGTAACATTGCTCAATTGGATTTAATTGCTTGCTTCAACTCTCCTATTTTCCTTCTGGAAGAATTATGCTGCTGTAATTGTTAATGATCGTTTCTGCATCATATTCTTGCCATTTTTAGCATCTAGCTGATGTAAATCGTTCTTACTTAGCTGTTTGTCTTTTCAGGATCAGTGGAATCAGCTTTATCAGAGGAGACCATTCAAAAGATCATGTCTGGTATGTTCGTAGATAATTTCTCTTTCACTATCAAGCCACAAATGGGTGGGTCGGGTAACGGGTCAAAAGGCGTAACTTCTGATCCTAGCTGGAAAATTCTCTTGGATTTTTCAAATAACATGTCCTAAATACGATAATAATAAACACACTATAGTTAAAGTGATAAGTTATTTTCATAAATAGAACATTTTGCGATGTTTTATGCATTGTGAATACACTGTGGATGACTTTCGACTGATCCAGTATTATCTGCATGTTAAGTTTTACTCATTTGAACTGCTGCTAGGGGCAAAGTTATCCCACATTGACCTGTTTATCCATAAATGGATTGAAATTGCCACCTAATTGGAACCTATATCCTTCCTATAGGTGTTTAAATCAGCTTTGATGATTCATCCACCAAAGAAAAGAAACATTTCCAAAGAGCCGTAGCATCTGGAGAGCTAAGCAAATTAATAGAACCATGGGAACCCTGGTGGTTAAAACCCTCAGCTAGAACAATATCTCTTAGCCCAGAAGGAACCTAACGTGTTCAACCCATAACAACGAAGAAGCCAAGTAGCCAACCCACTGAACAAAACCTACGAAGTTCCACCAGGCCCAGAAACCGCATTACCTTCAATCAGCAAACTAACCTCAACTGAACCATCCCCGCTTTTAGCCATTCACCTTGTCGACATCTTATGCAGCTACTGTTTCACTCTTCGTCTATACAACGGAGATTGGGAGTCAGACCCGTTGTGGTCAACCACGGTGGTTTTAAGCATATCGTCTGTTTTGGGTCAAAATGGTCAACCCAAGACTGTTTCAGAAGCCTTGTCTTATTGTTTGGAACAAACATGTTCACCTGCTTTCCAACACATGGGTGGTTCACAGTTCGGTTTGGGAGTTCTTGACGATGTTGTGAGCTTATTGTCACTCGGAGGGGATGGTTTGGTATGTGGACTTTGTGATCTGCATAGGATGATCAAAGCCGGTATGAAGGAAGCGAAGATGGAGAAGACACACAAAGAAATAAAGGGGAAGCTTAAGTCGGGTGAGCCAAAAGTTTACTTTTTGATGTGTTGGGTCCACGAGCAGCCACAAGAGGCGTGGTCATCTTTGGCTGGGCTGGTGACGGTGGAAAAGAATGCAACTATGGATTATAAAGGAAATGGTGCGCGTGATTGGAGGGCTGAAAAGAAGCCAGAAAGGAAGGGAAAGGTTAGAATCGAAGAGGTATTTTAAGTTTTAAGCCACCGTGTTCGTGTGTTCATACTAAATAGTTAACGCCTTAACGGCTATTACTACCAATAACTTGTGATTGACAAACTATAACTCGATTTTACGCTATTTGTTTAACTTACAGTGGATGTAAGTTTTATTTTAAAAACGTAAGATATAATTAATTTGGTGTCTTAAAATGGTGAGTTACAATCATTTGAAGTTATACTTCTTGCTTAACTAGTATATTAGCGAGTTTATAGATAACCCGATCATATAAACGACATGATATATAGTTGTGACATTATACAATATGTATGTGCATGTGTTGGACAACTTTTTCGAGATCCACTTTGCATACAAATTTTAATCCCACATAGATCAAAGAAAAGAAATTTTGCTTATTTATATATTGGGGTATAGAAGATTCACATATGTTGATATTAGTATAATGTTGAAGGCGTTGTACTTTGTGATGGTCAATATTATGAGATGTTAAATGCATGATATATACCATCACATCTTATGACGGTCATTAACTCATATATGTATTAACCTTTTTTACCTCGGTCATATTTTGTAAATAGTATTGTAACTAGTTAATAGAACAAATTGCCAAGGTACACTTTCATCAATGGGGAAACGCAACTTTTTTTGTGCAATCAATACCTTGTTGAAAATACGGCGATTATCAATTTATTCTTCTACAATTTGTGTGAATAGTGTTCGGCTCATTTGAAACCGCTTACAGAATGTATCATCGTCATACACTGGTTTTCAGTGAAGTAAGCGGCCGCTAGACAATCATAAGCAGTATCATGATCTCTATCTACCGAGTTACGCGAGGTTTTGGGACCGGATTAACCTTTTTTACGGGTATTAACCTTTTTTACCTCGGTCATATTTGGTAAATAGTATTGTAACTAGTTAATAGAACAAATTGCCAAGGTACACTTCATCAATGGGGAAACGCAACTTTTTCTGTGCAATCAATACCTTGTTGAAAATACGGCGATTATCAATTAATTCTTCTACAATTTGTGTGAATAGTGTTCGGCTCATTTGAAAGCGCTTACAGAATTTATCATCGTCATACACCGGTTTCAGTGAAGTAAACGGCCGCTAGACAATCATAAGCAGTATCATGATCTCTATCTACCGAGTTACGCGAGGTTTTGGGACCGGAGAAGTGTAAGCTTAAATAAGCATAGCAACTTCTTTTCAAAACTCAAAGTCGATACTATAACCTCTTCTTCCTCATCCGAGTCGGTACAAAGAAATTGATCGGAATTCATATGTTTGAGTTGGAGAAGAGTAAAGTATATAATAATTGAAAAAAAAAAGTACTTAAAAAATGAGAAATGTTGTGATATTTATATGAGAAATATATAAGGTGATTCAAATTTTTAAAATATAAAATATACAACCAAAAAAAAAAAAAAAACATTTTTTTTATTCATTTTACTCAGTCAACCGATTCTCCCTTTATTGCAAGCAGGACGCGTTTGGGTGGGAGTAATGGGGGACGGGTTCCTTAGGGCGACCGACCAATGGTTCGACCCTCCACTACGTCCGGTCTTAATGATCTTAACAATCAAAAGTTTGTTGAGACCATTCGTTAGGGAAAATATACGTAGGAACAAAAGATGAAATAGATAGAATTCATTTGTTGTTTATAACAAGTGCTCATCTTTTCATATAGCGATCCATTTCGGTTCAAGGACGCACAACATCTTTTGGGAGAAACAATCTATAAACATATAAGATTGAGTCCTAAAATTTAATGTGGAGGCGTCAAGATTGCATAGAGTACAAGTTACCTAATGCTCGGAATTAAATGTAGAAAATAGAGTTTCATTATGCGGAGGCTTCATGCGTAAGTACCTTGATTTAATGTTCATGCTTAAGTGGTAAGTACATATGAGCTATATTTAGTGTTTCAAATGTAAATGATTGAAACCATACGAAGTGTTGCTAGCCTTTATTTTCATTTAATCAGTTGCTCCTTTCATTTGCCTTCAAATAAATGTACAAACCCTTCAACAACCATCATTGAATACTATAAATAACACCATTTGGTCTTTGTTAATGATGTGTATGTGTGTGAAACTTTAATTTGTGTGTAGTTTGATGATTTTGTATGAATCACATGTTTACTGTATGTGTGTGTGTGTGTGTGTGTGAAACTTTAATTTGTGTGTAGTTTGATGATTTTGTATGAATCACATGTTTACTATTAGTTTATTATTGTTTGTGTGTAAATTCAGTGCAGCACCAACTAACCAATTTCCTTTTGATCTCTACTTTTTGTTTCTAAGCACATGATGAGAATGAAATGGATCGCATGCTAGCAATTGATGACATTGAACTCATTCGCATCAATAGCCGTAACCTTGGTATGTACCCCATCTGTTTTTATGGCTCAAGATCTGTGAATTAACAAGCTTGCTAATTAGATAAATAGTTTTGAACTAGATATTGACATGATCATTTTTTTCAGTCAATAGTTTTTCCATATTTTTCCTTATAGTGTGATAAAGTTCTTTTTGGTGTAGCTTCTCACCTATGGAATTGAATTTAGTTGGTTAATGTAAAATTTCTCCGTCCAATGAAAGTGTACTATGCATATTAATGTTACGTGCAATGGTTCATGTAGAAATATTGACTTGATTAACGCAAGGGGGTATACGTGCAAAGGTAAGCAAATGGTTAACTTTCTTGCATGTGAAGTCGGTTGATAGTCCAGCTTTGAAGTTTATGGAAGACAAATGGATGTGTTGTTGCCTGAGAAGGAACCGAGGGTTAGATCTGCTAACCTATTTTAAAATATTGGGTTGGTTAGTAGTTTATTAATGTTATTCTTGCAGGTATTGATAAGTGGTTAGTGACGCTAACGGGGTATATCAAGATGTTGATAACAAAACAAAGTGGAAGATGGAGACGGAGTGGATAATATCTCCACATTTATGAAAGAACTGTCAAAAAATTAGGCATTCAAGAAAATGAAAATCATATGTAAACAAGGTTTATAATTAGTGTGACAAAGCTTTGATGAATATTAATGGTGGCTTGAATCTTGCTTTTATTTTTTTCCCTTCCACTTAAGCAGTTTAAGAGGTTGCAATGTATCCACCCCATGACATTAGAAATAATACAAAATCAAAGTTGAATTGATGGAAAGTATAACTAGACAAAATTAATATTTTGAGAATTTATTTTAATCTATGTTTTTTGATAGGGATTTGAGGGTCTCTTTACCAATGGTTACTATATGGTATTAATTGAAGTTCACAAATTATTTGTTTTAATTTTGATCTTACAAATATGTATAAAATTTGATGTTGTTATTCATGAAAAGATGAGTTTTGGTATGTTGGTAGGGACATGAAAGTGAGAATGTGTCGTAATTAGTGGGAAGGGGTAATCTTAGGCTCCATTTTTTGTGTCGAATTCATTTTAATGTGGAGTAATCAAGATATTCAAGATGGAGTCCCATTGCATATAGTACAAGATAGCTAATGCTCGAAATTCAATGCAGCCTCATAATAACTATACAATCATGAAAGGAGATGAAGTGCAAGGGTTGCCCGAATTGATCACATGGCATTTAGTATAGAATTAAAGTCGGTTAGATGAAGTGCAAGGGTTGCGAAAGGTTGCAAGAATAATCTATCTATAATACTATAAGATTGAGTCCCAAAATTTATGGGGAGTAATGAGGATAGAGGTTTTAGAGTTAAAAACAAGTTGTTGGCCTTTATTATTCATCCATTATTTTCCTGCATATAAATGTTTGCAATTCAAGAGGCTTTAGGTTACTCAGTCCCTAGAATAAATGTGAAGTAATCGTGACACAGTTTTTAGATTTAAAATGGTGTGTTAGGAAGCTTGATGGTTCGACGTGAGTAATTGTGTGCATACAAAGAGTCATGTCGTTACAGTAATGTTTGGTTAATGGAGGCATTTTCAACAAGAGTTGTTGGGTATACAAACCAATAACAGTTACATATGAGTAACTACTAGAGATTAAATACACAATACCATCTTTTCATTTGCTTGCTCAAATAAATCTTCAAATGTTAATCTTTTCGATTGCTTTTTTAAAATTATAAATAGACGAATACCACTATCTTCACCACATATTTTTTTCGCACCAATCTCAGACCATTGTTCTTGGTCATCCCCGATTCAAAGTCAAATAAAAAGAAAAGTGGAAGAACGGATCAAGAACAAACCAACAATCAACAACAACATCTACACGACTCGAATACAAACAATTTCTTTTTCGTGTATTACAAACCCCACCAATGTCGGTAACACTCACAAAAAACGAAAAGAGAAGAAAATAATTACTCGATCTCAGATTTATTTCTTTCGCTTTATTCAAGAAAATATCAAACCTTTTAAAGGTCAATCATACGAAAGAAACAAGTCATCACAGATCCATGTCAAAGTTTTGCTTCATTTATATCCGAAAATAAAAGAAAGATTAATAACATAATTTGTTATAATCTTATTATTGCTTCGTTCAAAACCATTCAATGACCAAAAAACAAAATGAAAATCATATGTCGAACCTACCGTGACCCTCCAAAGGATCTAGAAGATGAAGTCCGAGTGATCGTGGTCTTCCTCCTCTACCAAGCCAACTAAGTATATCAAGATTAACGGGGATTGTGGTTTATGATTCGGTTATGAGTATTGATGATGAAATGAAGATGTGACTGTTTTTTGATGGAAGATGAAGGAGGTGATAGGCGTTTGTGATAAGATCTGTTTTTTAGAGAGTGGGAGAGTTTAGATAAGTGGCAGGCGGACATTTTACAATGTATGTGTGTTTTAGGGTTTGGTCGAGTGGAATGATTCAGATATAACGATTAAGTATATTATCAGGTCCAATAGGTTGAATCTTCTATCCACTTATTGGACAAATGGATCACATATCCGGACTGGGCTATGAAATAAAATGGTGGCCTGACAATTTAAATGGATTTAAAGCGCTTTATAATTGCAATTGATCATCGCGATACAATTAAAGCAACATATCTAGTATGGGTTATAAACTAATAAAAGGCTTACGGCATAAAACAACTTAAATCTATCCCTTTCATTGATCCTTGTAAGATAAAATAATAAGAGGTATCTGATTGTTATTGGAAAAGGCACGTTAAATTCAATGAATTTTAGTATTAATACTTCATGATACAGCAAACGTAAAAGAAAAAGTCACAGTATAAACCAAAGTAGCTATCCTATGAATGGTGTAACATTAGGCATAGGACAAAGTTCATTTTTAATAATGCCTAGAAACTTTGAACGTTACACAACACAACATAACACATTATGAAATATTAGCAAGCTAAGTAATGGTTAATTACATAATTAAACTATATCATGCTGTTTACCTAAATCTTTAAATATACATTCTATGTTGGCAAATATTACCATAACATTTTGCAAAGTGTTACTAAACAACTATGCTTGGTTTAGCTGACTACCGAATGATATTAAAGCCCTTGTTGACCTTGTTCCTTTTAACCTAATTATTACAACGTCATCCATACCTCAGAGTAACCTTATCTTATAACGTTTGGTGTTTACGCCTATCTAAGCTATCTCTATATATGTATTATTCTCATTCAATAAATTTCCATAATACAAAAGAGTTAATTATCTTTTTTATTATAGAATAACATCAGATTAATAGTGTAATGTAATTGAATGTATATATTTGCTGAACATCAAGCGTATAAAAATTAGCTTACATCAGCACTTATTTTATTAATGATCATCAATTGTAATCTATGATTATATCGGCATTAAAAGCAACACTTAAATTGTGGTTCAGAACAAATGTTTGCCACACAATTTATATTTTGTATTTTGTAGTGTAAGCAGATGTCCGATATATGATGACTCATTTGTTCGACTATGCAAGGTGAATTTCCATATATGATAGCAACCTATTGGGAGCGCGATGTCAATCACGGATATCATACCTACCAAGCGCTTATAAAAAGAGATATCTGAACGCGATTCCACTCACAGTACCCCTAAAACACACATAGAGATTACTCTAGTAGAGAGAGAATAAAGAACAACGAACGTATGATTACCTGACATACATGGCCACTTAATCTAAAAATACCTACCAACAACAAACAATATATATTTTATACTCCAGAACGGACAATTTATCAGTAAAACGCTTAATAAAATTCTACAGCTTTAACAGCATTCAATATCAGTCTTTCCATGCGAAACAAAAGATCATTGTTAGCTACACTATCTTATCATAGTCAATAATCATCCAATACTCATAACACGAATGTTCAATAAACACACAATCCTCCCGTTAAATTATCTTCGATTACTCTTGGTTATGCAGTATTTAAGTTCGGCTTGGTAGTCAGGAGGATATATCTCTATCTGTATCTATCTCTTGACTATTCGAATCGCTCCTTTAGATTGATTTTAGGAAGGGAGGAGAGAGTCCAGGTAGGCTATTAGATTTCCTGAACATGCTTGAATTTTATTTTATGAATTTACTTTGGTTCCATAGGATGAGTGTATTATTGATACAGATAGAGACTAAATGAAATACTTTAGTATTTTGATTAATAAAAACTACTAAGATATAATAGTTAGTTAATACTTCATCTTCTAATTTCGAGAATAAAATGAACAATAACATTTGACAGTCTGTGATAGAGACTGACTTGTATACTTATTCAGTATGAATTGACACATTTAAAAGGTATTTTCACGCATAACTTATGAAATAGACTGACAGATAAGAAAATAAATAAGACAATCATTTACATAGAGCAATACAATCACGACGTACGAAACTAATAACAAAATAATTAACGCAAAGTTACACTATAACAAATAAGAAAAATGCAGTCGTGCTTCGCCATTACCATGCTAAAAAACCATAATAATCGCAAAAATTATTGTTGGGTTACGTAATTGTAGGCCAAAACAATCAAAGGAAATGTAGCATCAGCGTATTGAGCCATCTTAAATAACGACAACCCCATTTAGAAAATATAAAGACCAAAAAACCAAAAACAATATCAACCATTTTCAATATTTTAAACCAACAACCTAAAGAATGTTTCATACAACATACTAAACAAACAAAATACACAATGAACTCGACGATACACAAAACATAATGCACGGCGCGATTAACATTAGATTAAAAAGCCCGTGCGTAGGGCACGGGTTCTGCACTGCCTCGTAACATATAAGGATTGACGTTAAAATTTAAGGGGGAGTATTAATGACACCAATTTTTTGAGGAGCATTGATGACATAGTTTTTAGAAGTGAAAAATGTAGCCATGCGAGAATCAAGATTAATGCCACGTCCATGTCAAGCGTCCATGTTTATGAGGGGCATGCGAAGTGTTCATGTATTCATTGAGGCACTTGTGATTGTTGAGGTTACATGGAATAAGGCATTTGGAGAGTCTATTTTAATTATTAGAGTAAGCATTACTTAATCTTTAATAGGAAAATTAATTGGGTAACTCTTTTAACTACTTCTTTTGAGTATAAATAGCACAATTTAGCAACCCACAACAAATTATTCCACCGCCACATCCACCGGAACCGACCAACATCAACTGTTTTCGCCGTCGACACCACGTTCAACCAAACTCATTTTAGTCAATTTGGCGTGCATGAGTCGTTGATGAAGAAGGTTATTGAAAAATGGTTGTGATGTATATTTATTTATTTGAATTGTTTCTTTTGGTAATGTGATATGATACTAAGTTTAGTTTTGGTTGTTGTCGTGTGTAATGAGCAGCTCCAAAATGATTAATAACGTTGGCAAACATGCTGACATATGGGTATTTGTTTGTGATTGTATTGTTAATGATTGATTGTTAGTAATCTTATATGAGTTGTTTTTGCATGATAGGTTTGGGCAAGAAGATGGTATAGGAGATGATATCTTCACCAACAACAACCGTATGTCTTTTTTTCCCTTTTACAAAATATATTTATACACGTAAAATGTATTTGATTTTATTTGACCCCTCATGCATGAAGAGGGGGTGGCCAACTTAAATTCATTCATTTTGTTTTCTTAAAAAAAAGTATTCGTGGGGGATAAAGTTAAGTTCTATTGTTATATGTATTATCGATTTTTCAAATGTCAGGGAATGGATGAAGGAAAAAAAAAGAATTAGAATAAAAAGAAGAGGAAGAAAGCAAAACAACAAACTCAACTCAAGTTGCAACAACAAAAATATGACGAAGAGAAACTTAAAGTCCACTTGGAGAAAGAAGAAAAGATTAAATAAGAGACCGATCACTACCGAGAAACAATTATGTTCATGCAAAGCTTTCCTCACAAGAAAGATGCCAACAACAATCGTCTTCGAGCTTAGGAGTGTCGAAATCATGCTCAACCAATGGAATGCAAAGATATTCATCGAGGCAAACTCGGTTGGCTGTTCGGTCCTTTAGGTTTCGGTTGTCTACAATATATGAAGCTGAATCATCCTCTAATCAGTCTCATTATCATAAATTTTATTGATGATTCCATTGCGACACGCAATAGTTGGATGGATTTGAATGTTAATATTTTGTTCGCGTTTAATCTTTTTGACTCTTTGATATCCATATATGTATATACTTAATTGTTGGAGGATTAATTAACCTGAGCTTTAATTTTGTAATCTCATGATGTGAAAGTTATATTTTTTTAACCTTTTTATCATCATGATCATGCTAAAATATAAGATTCAAACTCTATTAAATAAAAAAGTATGAATGAATGTTCGTCATATAATAAACTTCCACGTTATAAGCATATACGCCATGTTATTGTTAGGCAATAATTTTTTATACTCAATCACTTTTTCAAGAAAATTAAAAAGTCGAACAAAAAAAATTAGTTTTGTTATTTGTTTTTGGAATCATTAAAGGACAATGTCATTTGTGTTTATACTGATTTAGAGGGTATTTGGAGGGTGTTTTTAAAGTGATTTTAACAACTAAGAGAAACTTCTAATACAATGAATCATAACCATGCAATAAAGTATGAAAGAAGAATAGCAATCATCTTTGCAATTAAACTACTCTCAATTTATTGATCAATTACTTGCGAAGTGCAAGTGTGTTTATTGAGAGGCATATGAAGTGTCCACGTATTCATTGAGGCACTTATTGATTGTAGATGTTACATGGAAGAACAATAGCAATCATCTTTGTTGGGAATTACAAGATTTGAAGATTACAAAACCACGAGCAAGAATGAAGAAAGAAGAAACAAGAGGGACCTAATTATAAAATAGTTAGCTAGCTTGATTAGTAAGCTAGGTTTTTATGTAAACCCTAGGCTCTCTATTATATAAAGAGGGGTAGGGCGTTGGTTTTAGTATTGAAGTAATAGAAAACTCTTTCAATGAGAGTCTAGACACACGATTATAGCGTGTGTATATTAGTAGTGTAGTAGTTTATTTTATTTTCAATAAAGAAATCCTTGGAGTAATGTTGATGTTATTCTTGTTCTTATTCCGCTGTGCACGTTAACATTACTATATCCTAGATGGGCTAAACGATCTTCTACAATTGGTATCAGAGCGGGTGGCTCTTGATATCTAGGGTTTATTCAAGGTTTTCATTGTCAATAAAGAGCAGGTGTGAGGACGAGCAGATCTGGTAAATTAAGAAGGGTACGAATGCAGCATATCTAGTAATGGTTTTTATTGTTCGAAGCATGCAGATTTGAAAATTTTATGATCGACTGTTCATCGTTTAAAGGTACGAGATCTGTTTAATTTTTAATTGGTTGGTGTCATTTGCAATCGATGATATCAAATAAATTGTTTGTCGATTGTAATTATTGGCTACTTCACATAAAGATTCTCGTACTAATTATGTGGTCTTCAATTTGTATTAAATTGGTTTATGGGGCTTGGTTTATTGAATTGCGTTATGGGCTTAATAAATTAATGGGAAGTTGATCTATGACCTCATACCATTGAATTAATGTGTCGGTAATATTCATTGGTTGTCGAGAGTTGAATTGGTAGATTACAATATGATTTGAAGATTGATAGTTGGACGGTGGTTTGTGAAGTGTAGTAGGGGTTCTTGTTTAATGATTGGGTGAGATTATTTTAATCCTCGTACTAATTGGACGTTGGTGCTATTATTGGATGAAAATGGCTTGTTGTTTGTTGTATGCTGCTGTCGTTTTTCTTATTGACCCTACCTCGTATTATTTTGATCTAATTAATCGTGGGCCAGCGATTTACCTAGTTATCAGTTAATGAAGGTTGGTGTTATAATTATTATAAAGGAAGTGCGTGGGGTTGCATGAATTAATGGGTCGACATTGGTTTATTGGTTTCTTGAGATTGGTATTCGGTTGTGGGGTATGATTTGTCATAGGCTATTGCTGATGATCATACTCATTCCCACTGATGCATTATTCTTGCTGCTGTTAAGTTTTGTTCCTACTACCAGTTATTTTGTTTCTACTGATATTTGGTTCCTACTGATACACTTAATTGTTGCTGCTGATAACATTCAGTTGCTCCTGGTGGTTTCTACTGATGGTTCTTGCTGACGCATTTATGGTTCCTGCTGACTTGTTGTATATTTTTTCTTTTGGTCGGTTTTGGTTCCTACTAGTCACAAGAGATTATTGTTCACAGTTCTGATGTCACTAATGATTAGGGAGGACGGAGTTATCAACCATCATCATTTTTGCTGAGAAGATTATTGGTTTATCACTTGTTTGATGTTGCAGTTGATTTTCACAGGTTTTGTGTTCTTATCATATTTAAAAGGTGAGAGGGGCTTTTTAAGATAACTTGCTTGGTTTGTATGGTGACGAAGACTTGACAACTCTAGTGAAGGGGTATGATCTTTTTCCTTGTGCTTAATGCGTACATTTGCTATCACTTGAAGGAGTTACGTTATTGTGCTCAGTGTCTCATTGGTTAAGTCAATGAGGAGTTTGTCAAGAGGCTTTCACTACTCATATTTTATGAGTTCGACGTCACGTGGATAGTGCAAGACATAAGATGCAAGTTTGGGAGATTCCACTTCTTCATCAAATCAGTTATATTTGATTTTCTTCATCAGTGATCACTCCATGGAGCCTACTGGATTCAAGAGATGGCAAGTATATTTTTAAGGGGAAGCTTATTGTTCATATACTTGACCATCTTCTTACACTTTGTGCTGATTCTGTTGTTCAATACTGCTGCTCGTTCCTGCTGCTCGTTCCTGCTGCTCATTCCTGCTGCTCGTTACTGCTGATAGTTAGAAAACATATATATATTTTGTTTTTGTTGGTTGTTATTTGATTCTAGGTCCGAAGACGCACTTGAATTTTGGACGACGTTGGAGTCAATTATATGCATCACTTGAGGGGAAGCGTCTACGAGTTGCACAAGACCCCTATTAGAAGATTACAAAAAGGGGAAGAATAGTTATGATGTGCAGCTTATTATTGGTGATGACATTGTTTCTTCATGCAGATTGTTTTGTAATATCAAATAGGGGAAGATTGTTGGGAATTACAAGATTTGAAGATTACAAAACCACGAGCAAGAATGAAGAAAGAAGAAACAAGAGGGACCTAATTATAAAATAGTTAGCTAGCTTGATTAGTAAGCTAGGTTTTTATGTAAACCATAGGCTCTCTATTATATAAAGAGGGGTAGGGCGTTGGTTTTAGTATTGAAGTAATAGAAAACTCTTTCAATGAGAGTCTAGACACACGATTATAGCGTGTGTATATTAGTAGTGTAGTAGTTTATTTTATTTTCAATAAAGAAAACCTTGGAGTAATGTTGATGTTATTCTTGTTCTTATTCCGCTGTGCACGTTAACATTACTATATCCTAGATGGGCTAAACGATCTTCTACAATCTTTGCATTTAAGCTACTCTCAATAATCGATCAATTACTTTTACATTTAAAAGTGGTATATAAGATGATATGGTAGATAACGAAAACCTTCCTGATGGGGGTGTTGAGTTGAACAATGTAATTTCATGATATAGCAATCATCTTTGCCAAGGAATCACAGATTTAGAGCCAAAATGGTAGGAATGCTACAATTGGTTAAAGAAATTATGGTTGGTATTTTCTCCAAAGGAGTTTATTTGGCCAACACGTATGAATTCAAACAATTAAAAAAATTGGAAAACAGTGGTTGGATACATTAAGAAGAGATGCTGTAGGGGTGGAGGTTGATAATAGTAACGATGGTGCTACTGGTGCGAGCTGTATATCACAAAGTAATGAAGAAAATGTAGTGGATTTACATTTAGCATTGTGGAATGATGTGGATAAGATGCATGTGGGTTCTGAGATGTTTGACAAGAAATGGACTAATAGAGACCAGAAGATTGATCTCGGGGAAAATCTAACGATATATAGCAAAAACTTTGTTGGTGATGAAGTGAAAAATATTGGTGATTGGTTGTCTTAGCCGACATATGTTGAAGGCGAGGCAAGTAAAGGGTGGTTCCTGCAAATGACAGACTCACTTGACAAAATAGATAAGGTTTTCAACCAGCTTATGTACATCGAGTTTGTCCCTATGTAGGAAATCATTATTTTATTTGCATATGCAATGTTATTGATGGTTATATTACCAGCCTAGAGGATGAATAATCATAAGGATTACTATTGGTTACAAAACAAAAAAGGACCAATTACTTTTTTATGTGTAAGCTAAATATGTAGCATGGTTATAGTTATCTTATGTTTAGAGATGAAATGAGTGTGCAAGCCGTATATTCATGTATGATTTCTGCTTTTTTTAATTGAAAATAAGTTTTGTAGATGTGCATTATGGCATGATCCCATATATATTGAGTTTACAAATGAGAATGATACATAAATATGCAAGTTGTGCATCGCACGGGTCTGAATTATATTGATATATTTAATTACTTTCCACAAAAAATGTGTTAACATCAATATCTACGAAAGTATCTATTGTTTACGTGAGTTATTTAGTACTAAATAATAAATGTTCCGATATATAAAACTTATAATACAAACATTGACGCAAACTTGATAAAAAGTATATAAACATCTGCAAAAACATTACGTACAGAACACATAGAAATTCAACCAATGACCTAGCCGGTGCATCGCACGGGTTCGTCAGGCATTGATATATGTATTGTATTATGTTAATGCATTTTCATATACAAGTAATTTATGTGTATTTTCTATTGATGTAGCTCACATGTGCGAATTGGTTAAAGAAAATGCGCACGAGCATGTATGTAAAGCAACATTTAAATGGTTAAATGATACTTTTTAGAATGATTAGTTTATGTAAGCATGCAACTTGAATAATGAATATAATAATTTTTGCTCAAACCCGTTTGTAAATTAAAAAAATTAAGTTTAAGACATAATAATGGAGTCCAAAAGTTTTAGGAATTATTAATAGTGTGTTAATTAATATTCATTTAGTTAGCTATTTAGAATTGAGTTTATTGATAAAATTTATTAATATTAGTTAGACTTCAATGTTAATTTTCAATGAAATTAGTTGTACAATAAAATGAGATGAAGCTAAAAAGGTTTGTAACGATTTTTATACAGTTTATGTGGCATTATTATATATACATTATTACACAAACTTTAACTTACAAACTTAATAAAGAAAATATTTAACACATATTAAACTATGACCAATTAGATAGACCATGTGTGCTTCATATTACCATGCAAAAACCATCTAATGGACAAGTATTGTAGGGCTAAGTAATAGACCAAAAGAAACAAAGCCATTTTTTTTATCATGCAAATAAGTAATAGGCCAAAAGAAACAAAGCTATCACAACTTAATAACCAAAAGTCCATATATAAAATACAACACCACAAAACCAAAACAATATCAAACACTTTTAATTTTTTATACAAGAAAGTTAAAACATTTCATACAACATACTAAACAATAATTAAGTATACACTCGCCAATATACAGAAATAATACACGATTAACAATTAGATTCTTACACGGGTTCTGCATGCCTCGTATACATTAAAACTATATCTAACTCTCGTATGATGGACAAGCTAGCTCTACATAATTGTTGTGGCTTTAATATAATGTTATTAATAAGGTGTAAAAAACACGACATTATCTACAAAAGAATCGAACATCTGTAATGAAAATGCATATGTTGTTTGCACTTTATTTTGCAAACCCAAAAAGTACCACATACCAAGGGATCAATCAGGACCGTTGGATCAAAAAAACAGCTTTTAATAATAAAAAACACGGAGGGACCACTTTTGACAATTCTCCAAACTTACCCCACCAACCCTACACATGACTTCTCACTTTCCACACATACACTATCAAAAACCCAACTTTCTCTCTCTAACCGCCATTAACAAACTGCAACAAAAACTCAAAATCAACCAATTTTAACCATTAAAATCACCAAAAAAACACAAAAAATTGAAGAATCGTCAATTGCGCAAGCAGATCCGAAAAAGAAAAGGGTTTAAAATGAACCTACTGAATTTCTAGAACAAGGTACGATACTTTCGACTAATTATTTAGATGCTTTATTGGTTGTGTTATTTAGTGTTTACATTTAGTTGAGTTTCTGAGTAAAAAGCTTTGTATACATGGATGCACTCTAAGTGTTTGATGAAATGTGTGA
>LBNU01005287.1:16272-35874 GCA_014162995.1 Artemisia annua | reverse complement strand
ACACATATTGTACTAGTGTAGTCAGTATTTTATTTATTTATTTATTTATTTATTTGTTTTCAAATTGATTGAAGATCTGTTAAGTGATAAAAAAAATATATGGTATATATATTGAAATAGTTAATTTAGTACAAAACGCCATCATTGATCATATCGTCAAATATTAGCTAACACCAAGATACACATCAGTTTTACAAAATAAATATTAGCATCCTCTTATCAAATATTCTACAAAAGGCTACTCGGTTGACACCTATGGAACAATAAATGGCGCTACTCGGTTGATATCTAATCATCTATTGATCAGTCGGTATTCTTTCACCCATCCTCCACTTTCACTTTCTCAGGAATAAAATCTGAAAAAATTTCACAAAAATAATAGCTTTAATACAAGTTCAAGGGTATAAAAAGATAGGAATTCCACCTAACTCAGGTGCAATATACTTACCTGCAAAAAAGTCGAATCTCTTCCGTTTACCAACTACGGATGCTAAACATATATCACTGGTGATACTAAACGTATATCACTGGTGATACTAAACCAGCTTATAATCATCAACTTCAAATATCACTGGTGATACTAAACGTATGCTACACATACGATATCACTGGTGATACTACACATACGATATCACTGGTGATACTACACATACGATAAAGAGCAAATTCAAAAACAACATTCAGACATAAAAATAGCATTCAAATTTCAACTAACAACTTAATTAAGAAGCAGAATTACAGGAGCAGATAAAAATATTATCAAATATTTTACACTCACACATTTCATCAAACACTTGGTGTGCAACTTGATAAAAAGGAATGTTAAACAACTTGATCCACATAATTAGCAACCGATCAACAACATTATCAACCGCAACAATATCAATCAAACCAGCTTCTGAAACAAATGGTTCTTTCAAATCTAAAGAAGACATAAAAGGATGATAATGATTGGGAGGTGATGATGATCGAAACGGTGATGGTGATCGGAATGGTGATGCTGATTGGAATGGTGATGGTAATGGTGATGGTGATCCAATTGGTGATGGTCAAACGGTAATGGTTAATTGGAATAACTACTTTTTGGAGGGAATTTGGATGGAAGGAAGAGAGCAGGTTGGGAGGAAAACACACAGTAAATGTGTGAAAAAAATGAAGCGAATGAAAAAAGAAAAAAAGAAAAAAAGGCTTTATATAGTTGGGAGAATTAAGGTTAAGCATATTAAATCTTAGATTAGTCTAAACCATTAGATCAAAAAGGATGGATGGTGGGGATTTATCCCTTGGTATGCACCAAAATAAGGGTATGCAATTGAATTTTCCTCTTTACTTAAAACTAAAGTTTACACTTTGTTATTAACAAAACTTAGCAAAGATCGTAAAATATAAATAACTTTTTTAAGCGATATTTGTATTAACAAATATTTTTTTTGAAAATTAAAAGCATCGTTCTAAAAGGTGCGCAAATGTCTTGCAAAAGCTTCCCAAAAGCGTGAGGCTTGGTAATGCTACAACGTCACGCCTTATGCAGTATTATATCATTTTTTTTTTAAACTAGATATATATGAAAATATGATATAAATATATAAATACTTTTATATTTTGTGCCGCTTTATACCACATTTTATAAATGCAAAAGCTTCGTCTTAATCACTAAAACTTGAGGGTTTGTACATGCACGGTGTTTATATAACTCGTAAGAAATTGTGGAGAGGACCAGTGCGCCTATAATTGGGGACTGGAAGTAGGAAAACCGTTTGCTAACTGTTAAATGCGCGTGTGCTGAGCTGGATCTTGATATTATCCATTCAAAAGTTATTTTTATATTATTTTATCATGGATATTAATATATTATGGTGAGTCAGCAAAGTGTCTACATCGACGTTCATGGGACCCACGGAATCACCACCGCCAATTACGACTTGTCTCATCCAATTATTGTTCGTATTTCTCACACAATATCTTATATGTTCTCTAAAAGGAAAACTACAAACACAAGTGGTCGACTAGTATAATTACGCCGAATAGCGAGACATGTAACAAAATCGGAACCGAAAAGATACAAAATTTAATAAGGTATATGTCAAAGATCGAATGTTTTACACACCAATACTTGACAATTACTAATATAAAGAGACTGTGTGGAGTATTTGAGAATGGGTAAATGAATGATAGGCAAGTTTTACGCGATCTAATCGAGAATGGCAAGTTATATGCATTTTCGAGTGATTATCTCTAAATATAACAATTGAATAAATATTTTTAGATTGAAAAACAAGTGTTTGAGTTTGCACATTTTAGAGTATTTGTCCATCAAAAAAATATATATAGTTACCAATCTACTTGGTTTAGATTGTAGAATAAGTAATAGTTAGAACAATACTTTTTTTTTGAAAGGAAAACTTCATTCAAACACCACAAGCGGTCCTCAAAGCGAGGACCCCCGGGCAAACAAACGACATTACATCACTACTAACGGGTAATTACACCAATTATTCCACCCTATGTCATTCCATCTAGATCTATTACGAATCCAAAAATACGACGTGTATTTGATAATCTGAACAATCTCTATAGGTCTTCGAATCTTGTTTGAAAAAATGCGGGCATTACGCTCATTCCATATAACCCATAAGGTAGTGTAAACAATACCCCGTAAAATATGTCTCTTTTCCTTCAAATATGAATCATTTGCGGCCAAGAGAATGATGTCTTGCACGTCGAAAGCGAAAGAATGTGAAAGCTGGCACCATGATTCGACTCTATTCCAAACCTCATAAGTGAACATACATCCTGTAAAAAGATGTGTGATCGTTTCCTGCATCGAATGACAAAAGACACAAAGCGGTTGTTGCAAAGTAACCCCACGTTTAATGAGCTCAGACGTGGTTGGCAGACGGTTACGAGCAGCCCTCCACACCATAATCTTGCATTTGAGCGGCACCCAACATTTCCACTTAATCTTCGTGCTATTATCAACTGGGATATGATCCGAAATAATCTTTCTAGCCGAGGCCACTAAGAAAATGCCATCATTACTAGCCTTCCATTTCCAAACATCCCAACCCCCCTGCCAATTTCTGTGATCTCCATGTTAGTTAGAACAATACTTAGCTCACTTATTTTTGTCTTCTGAGTGGTATAAAATATAAATTACTTGTGAATTTCTTTTTCTGACTAGTATAAATAAGGAAATTCAGGAAAATGGTTTTCTAATTTTTTAGCTCCAAGGAAATTTGGAAATGAAGTAATTGGGTTTGTCTGCTTTTGGGCTACTGGGCCACTGCGGGCATCACAATAAATAACAGCTGTACTGGGTCCATATTTATTTATTTTTGTTCGAGTAAAAGTACTGGGTCCATTTGATTCCTTTAATTTTCGCTTCCACCTAAATACTTTTTGGTTTCATTCCACTAATATATACCCACATGAAAGATAGTTTATCAATATCATAGTTTTTACAACATATTACTATACTATGCCGAGCTGATATAAAAAGTGTAGACTAGAAATGCGTAAGTAATAGAATATTAACATATGGTTATGCTTTGTGCCCAATTGAGACATCAACCAAAAGATTGTGGCCTTGTGAGATCAAGTCTTGTGTAAAGTAATTGTAAATTGTTGTGTGAGTCGTTTCATTACAAAGAATTCACGGGTTCTTATATATTGGCGTGCTTTTGATAGCAACGGCAAAAAAACCAGGCCAGTTTTAATATGCCAGATACTCACATATGAGTATTTGACCTCCCGTAATTTATTTCTGAATTTAAATCGAGTGTGTTATCTCAGGGCCGTCTTTGAGGGTGGGCAATGTGAGCGACCGCTCAGGGCTCCAAAATTTTTAGAAGCCTCAAAATTTGTCTCGTTAATAATTATATGCATGTGTAGACATATTTTTCACAAAGAAAAAAGTATTTAGATAGTAAAATATCTTAAATGAGTAATATGTTAAAACGTTTAGATAACTAATTGCATTATATCTTATAAACGGTGACATTTTATATATAGCATTGCTTATCGAAAAGTCTCATTATATAATTTCGTCCAGGGCAATTAAACATTTTAACAATTCATAGGACGGCCCTTTGTTATCTACAAGATAGATATATTTGGGCTATCGATAAATGTTGAAAACTTGAAATGAATTCTAATATTCACAATTGGATCAAAACTTATATGAAAGCAGGAACTCATATTTGATTTAAGGCTGAAGCCCGAGGCCCAAAGCTTATATAAAAGCTAAATTTAACTTGTCCGATATAAAATGGTAAACCTTAACGTGTTTCATAACAAAATCATCAACAAATATGTCAATCGGGTTTGCTGTTGTAAAGGTAGTTATCGAACCCTCATGTTGGGTGTTATCATGATGTGATTTGAAAGAAAATAAATCAAGAGTTTTGTGATTTTGCTAATTATATTAAGATGGAACAATATTGAAATATAGTTTTTGAGTTTACAGCACAACATATCAAGGTTTGACTAGACTTTCGAGTTTAAATACATGTCATGATATTATACACGCCAAAGGTTTACAATTAGGAGAGCTACCTTTAGCAGCAGTCAGTAGACCATCTGTTAAGCTAGAATGCGGCAAAGTTGAAAGTACCTTAGGAAAAAGGTCTATCTTAGAAAGTTAGTTTCTGCCTAAACTCGAAATAAACGGACTTTGTCATCAAAGGCTTATTGAGTTAATAGTCATGCATTACAAGTTAGAAACAACGAGAAGCATTTTGTCTAAATGTTGATTTTATGGACATGGGCAACAAAGTCTATATGGTTCCTTTGATATAGGCTGCAAATATTTGTGAAGTTTAAGCATGTGCATAATATACGACGTTAGGGTATTGAGTGTAAACACACGGCTATTGTTAGGCTTTAGGATCTTCATTGACATGTTGAAATTACCTATATATGTCAAATTACGTGATGACACGGTGTTTATATTTCGAGCCTAAACACACGGCTATTGCTGAGAGAAGTTGGCGTTGGATTTGGATTGAGGAAATGAAGATCATTTTATAGAACATTGTTCCATTTCATTTCATTTCATTTTAAGTTAAGTTCATATGATTGGTTTTATCCCACATCGAAGGTAGAGTAGAAGTGATAGGTGGTGGGTTGCTATAAAATAAGATTAGGAGTGAAGTTTAAAAATTATGATCCTTCAGGCACGTTTTGACGGGATATGATGAGTGGTCAGTGCTCGCATTTAAATATGCGAGATGGGGTGTTCTGCCTAAAGCCTGTTACGACAATTAGGCACCTCCTTTCTTAAACCATCTGATCCCTATTTGCAAAAGTATTTTCAATCTTTTTGTTTAATAAATACGTTTTTTATAACTATTTTACAAAAATGTAAGTTTTTTTTTTGGGTAAAAGACAAAAATGTAAGTTTTATGCATTATATATTTTTATTTTGTTAAAAATTTGCTACCATGTGATAAAATGTTTTGTCTTCCTAAGTTGAGCTCTGTGTCAACTGGTTGATGTTTTAAGAGTTAACCCTCTTTATTTTTTCTAACTGTAGCAGTTCAATCACTACAATGGTACATGGTGTTTGTGTAAGAATGTTTCTTAATCAAATGGTTATGGATTTAATTCGTCTTAACATAAATTTGTAGTGTATATATATTGTTAGATAGTTGTTGACTTAAAACAATAAGGTCCTATAAAAACGTCTCGTGAATTAAATAAGTATCATGAAGGATGTCTACATATTTTTGCTCATGTTATCAGTTACTATCACTAAACTTATCATTCTTTTCGAATGGATCTGAACACATGATTAGATGATCAGGCTATTGGTAGGATGAGATCTTTCTGAGACAAAACATAATTAGGAATCTTCTCAGACATTTTTTTGCGACATATACGTTCAAGTCGCAATTTGGCGACACGTTAGCGACACTTTAGCGACTCCAATTTCCTCAATGTCGTAAACTATGTCGCAAAGTAAGTCGCAATTTGTTTTCAAACGACGTTGTCGCAAATTGCGTCGCTTATTGTGTCGCTACTTTTACGACATTTAAGACCATATTGCAAACCAAGTCGCTAATTGGACAACATCCAAATAGACGTGGCTAAATGAGTCGCTAACTTGCGACTTTCCAGAAACAGGTCGCTATTTATGTCGTAACATAATGACTTCACATATGTCTATATTTACTCCATGACAATTGACATGTATAGGTAAAAAATAATTTTAAAACATAAATATTACTTTCACAAATACTCCGTATACAATATAGATTGCATTATAAATTATATGCCAAAAATACAGATTCACAACAATTCAAGGGTAATTTATGTAACTTCATTTTTCATTGGGATATTTATCACTATAATAATCCAAGGATATTCCCCCTCGTTTAGGAACTCCGTCAAACCATCATTTCAAATGGCTCAATTGGTTCCCTAATTCCATCACCGCGACTCCACCGCAACTCCACCGCGACTCCACCGCAACTCCATCGCAGCCACCGCTACACAACGAGAAACCACCGCGACTCCTCCGGTATTCACGTCTTAATAGATTATTAGCTCAAATTCGTTTTAATTTGATGCTTTATATGTATTTGATATCTTCTATCGATTTTAGTTGTCAATATATTATGCGAGTAGTTTAAAAACTTACTGTTGATTGTTGATAATTATACATGTGAAATTTTGATGCAAAATGTAGAATACTTTTAGGTCATTTTCCGTTTTCGACATGCACACCAAGTGTTCGATATTATGCCTGACCTAAACAAATAANAAAAGTCCGCAAGAAAAGATGTCGAGCGAGCATTTTGTCGTCTTAAAACAAAATGGATGATTCTCAATCGTCCTCTCCGGGCTATGTCGGTTGAAAAGATTCGACAACTCGTTTATACGTGTATCATATTTCACAATATGATATTAAAGGGCGATCAAGTTGCAATATCACCTGTTCATATAATGGATCCGCCGGTCGCGCCAGTTTATGACGATAGTGTATTACAGGAGTTACTCGACGAACAAATCCATTACCGTCTCCTATATGATCTTACGGACCACGTAGAGGCTCAAAACTTAACATTTCTCGATGACTAGTTATTTCCTTTTTTTTTAAGAATAATGTAATTTTCTTTTAATTATGTTTTTTTAAGGTATTATGTAATTTTCTTTTAGTTATTAATAAAATATTTATGTTTTTATTAAATTGTTTAATATAATTTATGAAAATAAAAAATAAAAATAAAAAAATAAAATTAGTTGGGAGGTATGAAAAAGGCATGGTTGCCACTAAAAAGAGGTTGGGAGGTATGAAAAAAGTATGAAATGGTTGGGATGAGGTGGAATGATATTATTGGTAGATTTGGGAGGTATGGTTTTTTTCGGAAGCATGACTGCCACCATCCTGATAGGTGGTTGGTTGCTATAAAATAAGATTAGGAGTGAAGTTTGAAAATTATGATCCTTCAGGCACGTTTTGACGGGATATGATGAGTGGTCAATGCTCGCATTTAAATATGCGAGAAGGGGTGTTCTGCCTAAAGCCTGTTACGACAATTAGGCACCTCTAATCTTAAACCATCTGATCCCTATTTGCAAAAGTATTTTCAATCTTTTTGTTTAATAAATACGTTTTTTATAACTCTATTTTACAAAAATGTAAGTTTTATGCATTATATATTTTTATTAAAAATTTGCTACCATGTGATAAAATGTTTTGTCTTCCTAAGTTGAGCTCTGTGTCAACTGGTTGATGTTTTAAGAGTTAACCCTCTTTATTTTTTCTAACTAAACACTGAACGGCTTGTAGCAGTTCAATCACTACAATGGTACATGGTGTTTGTGTAAGAATGTTTCTTAATCAAATGGTTATGGATTTAATTCGTCTTAACATAAATTTGTAGTGTATATATATTGTTAGATAGTTGTTGACTTAAAAGCAATAAGGTCCTATAAAAACGTCTCGTGAATTATATAAGTATCATGAAGGATGTCTACATATTTTTGCTCATGTTATCAGTTACTATCACTAAACTTATCATTCTTTTCGAATGGATCTGAACACATGATTAGATGATCAGGCTATTGGTAGGATGAGATCTTTCTGAGACAAAAAATAATTAGGAATCTTCTCAGACATTTTTTTGCGACATATACGTTCAAGTCGCAATTTGGCGACACGTTAGCGACACTTTAGCGACTCCAATTTCCTCAATGTCGTAAACTATGTCGCAAAGTAAGTCGCAATTTGTTTTCAAACGACGTTGTCGCAAATTGCATCGCAAATTGTGTCGCTACTTTTACGACATTTAAGACCATATTGCAAACCAAGTCGCTAATTGGACAACATCCAAATAGACGTGGCTAAATGAGTCGCTAACTTGCGACTTTCCAGAAACAGGTCGTTATTTATGTCGCAACATAACGACTTCACATATGTCTATATTTACTCCATGACAATTGACATGTATAGGTAAAAAATAATTTTAAACCATAAATATTACTTTCACAAATACTCCGTATGCAATATAGATTGCATTATAAATTATATGCCAAAAATACAGATTCACAACAATTCAAGGGTAATTTATGTAACTTCATTTTTCATTGGGATATTTATCACTATAATAATCCAAGGATATTCCCCCTCGTTTAGGAACTCCATCAAACCACCATTTCAAATGGCTCAATTGGTTCCCTAATTCCATCACCGCAACACCACCGTGATTCCACCGCAACTCCACCGCAACTCCACCGCGACTCCACCGCAACACCTCCGCAACTCCATCGCAGCCACCGCTACACAACGAGAAATCACCGCGACTCCTCCGGTATTCACGTCTTAATAGATTATTAGCTCAAATTCGTTTTAATCTGATGCTTTATATGTATTTGATATCTTCTATCGATTTTAGTTGTCAATATATTATGCGAGTAGTTTAAAAACTTACTGTTGATTGTTGATAATTATACATGTGAAATTTTGATGCAAAATGTAGAATACTTTTAGGTCATTTTCCGTTTTCGACATGCACACCAAGTGTTCGATATTATGCCTGACCTAAACAAATAACTTGTGTTCATCTTAATTATTGATATAATGTTGATAAGAATGTTTAGATATTGAGGATTTGGTTGTACATGGCGTCTTGCATAAAAGTACAATTTCTGATTTATAATAAGTTAGCGCAATTGGTGTCGGGAACTTTCTAGTTAAGTACTATGGAAAGGATAGGGTTAAGAAGGGGATTGATAAAATGTTGTGCGTGTGAGCGAAGTAATAGTGGAACTTTATCATATAGCTGAAACGGATTTACTCGAGAATTGCCAGAGTGGACCTGTGATGTAACTCATAACTTGCCTAAATATTTTCCGCAACAAGCCTCTAAATATGCTGCCATCTCCGTGGATATCTGGCTTTACCAGTATTCGATTCAACTATATGTGTTGGTGTGATTGAAATCTTGACGTCTTTAGAGTATTTAGAATTTGCTTATGAGGTTCAACAAGTTTACAATTCTCTGAAGGTATCCATCTTACCTCTCAAATATGATAATTTCTATAATATTAAGTGTTTTGCACACACCTGTACTTTTTTTACGCCGTTTGTGGTGTTTGGTGTTTTCTGTATGAGTTTTTGGCTAAGCACGAAACAAAAATTGCTTATTTATCTTGTATTGTTGTACAGATCTCCTAATTCATTTTCCCTTAGAGACTGCAAGATTTTGTATGATTTGTCTGCTTGATTTGCCTTAACTCCATTGTGCGTTTCCTTTTGCCATATTAGGATTTTTGACAATGTTGTCAAAATTACAAAACAATTACTACTACAATGGCTTTGGTAGAACACTATGGCTACAATGGTTGTCTGGATTTTATTGACTCGATACAGTTCTCGTTGAATCTTTTGCAATGAAATCTAAAAGAGTAAAAAAATAAGTATTATCCACATTAATGAATTATATTTTCTGTTGTATTCTAGTATACACTTGTTTACATTGCTGCTCATTCGAAAATTGTCCAAAATTGTCCGTTATCTTGCAGAAACTAAACCTGACATGTACACGAGTATTTGATGGTCCTGCTGCAAAAGTGAGTAGACTCACTGATTTGTAATCTAAAAATCTTTCCTCTGGTTAATACTTTTTTAAAACATTTATCTAACTAGCTGCTTTGCAATCCTCCCGCATAGTGTTGAAAGCCAAGCTAACTATGTGTTGGAGTTTTTTTGCCTTCTGAAATGGTAGATGTTAGCTATGTGGTGCAAACATTGAAACAGATAATTGGGGTTGGTTCTGGATTTGTACTCGGTGACACCTCACCTATAGATTTTTCAAGTAAACTTTAAACCTGATACTTTATTAAGATCCTCGAATGAGATGGCTGACAATTTCATATTTTCATACAGATATATCAAATTCAGAGTCAGTTGTGGTAGATGGATCACACAAAGGTCCTCCGACACCCTTGACGCCATTGGAAAGATACAACAGTCAATATGCTAATTTTGTGATGTTATTATCTAGATGCGGCACAATGGGAAGGTTGGGTGATTGGTAAAATGGTCCGTAAGTAAATAGGTAAACAATGCCACCTCTAGAACCATGATCAGAATTAACCTGCGTCTATAAGTATGGGTCAAAATTTCCAACTTAATGAGGCATGTTCTGCTTTTTCTTCAGGTTTTTGCTATAGGATCTGCAGCTCTTGTATCCATGGCTCTATATTATAACAGTAGACATCTTGACCGCCAAAGTATTCATTGTTTTACTTATTCGTGCAATGCTTATTTATCGGCTTCGCCTACCAACAGGAATTTAAGTGCATCAGAAGATGTATGTCTAGATGATTTTGTTGATAATATAAATAGAAATTTTAGAGCTTATTAACATAAGCTGATCTGGCTATATAGGATGAAGCCGTTAATGCTGATTCACATGAAGAACCGAGGTTGTATCAGAGATCATCATCAATTTGTTTTGACACTGCCAACGACAATGGTAATTTTTGCAACTTTTGTTTTAATGCGGTACTGTTTTGGAATTTCAGAAATCATTGCAGTTCATCTTCATTTTTGTTACAGAACTTAATTTATACTTGAGGAAATGTTGAAGAGCGTCTTAGTCTCTGTAACGGTGACAATCTTTTGGGTCCATATGTTATTGGTTTAACAGACCTGGATATTTATACTAAAATGTCTGTTTTTATGTCAGGTGTCTTCTGTGGACCATCTTAAGATCATTGCACAAGCGAGTTGGAAATGGTTAGTTCACGCAAATCTGCTAATCTGACTCAAATATTTGTTCTTGTTTCCCATGTAAATCAGCACATGGATCAACACAAATTATAGCATGTTCTGAACACAAATTACTTTTTGCTTACCCATCTTTTATAGCATGTTCTGAACACAAATTACTTTTATGCAGAACTCCTGAATAGGCAAAGAGCTGGAAAGTTCTGTTTCTCTTCTTTACAGGTAAAGAGCCGGAAAGTTTTGTTTCTCTTCTTTAGAATTACATAGAATTACCTATATAGAAGCTACAGGTTACAGGTAAAATGGGCAGATCGGACAGATTAGGTGATGGGTCGAAACGAGTAGATTTTGATAATGATTTGAGTTGGCTTAACCCAAAAGTGCTTATTTCAAATTTATTAGCTTGTCAAATGTTCAAAATTGTGTTACATCACTGATAAATACTTATATTAATGATTTAGGATAACTTTGACAGTCTTGGATATTAATTTTCAGGGGGCGTCAAAGATTATGAATTGCGCAAGACACAGTAATATAAGCTTGGGCACGCAGGGTTTGTATTGGAATTGTGGTGACTATGTTTGTTGATTATTTTTGTAGAAAACCAATTGGAACTTCTATATACCATTATCGTGTATTTGTACTAAAAAAAGTTCAGACTTATTAGGCCATTACATGTAATTTTTGTAACAGTGTAATAATATTTATAAATTATTTCTATCGCAAGTTTTTATTATATTTGTAGTGCATTAAATTCTCATATTAATGACACGTGTAGCAATATAGTGGCACAAAAGAGACCGAAAAATAGCGACTCTAGTAGCTACTGAAATAGTGACAATTTCTAAATTTAGCGATGTGTATAGCGACTTAAATAGCGACATGTCTATGAAACAACGACATGAATGGCGACATGATTTATCGATGTCGCAATTTAATAGCGACATATTATGAGAAGTCGCTATACTTGTCGCTATGTATAGCGATGTATTTTCACAAGTCGCAAATATCTGCGACTCGTTTACAGCGACTGAGTACTTCATGTCGCTAACAATGTCGCAAGCATAAAATACGTCGCTAAAGATGTCGCTAAAACAGTCGCTAAAAGACCGTCTGTATGAATGCAACTAGACTTGTTAGACAGTGAAGCATATTGTATCAGGAACAATACAAGAAGCGTGTTGATTAGTATACCAAAATACAAATTTAATAGGAATATCTATTCCCGTTTTCCTGTCCACTACAAATGATGTGGTTGTTGTCACTTGTCATATTACTCTTTAAACCTACTTAATTTCAGTTATGGCATATATTACATAGGCTTAAAATCCTATATTTATGTTGAATGGCTGATTAGAGTTTCCTGTACCAAAATTTGTTTGAGTTTATACTACAAAAAAAACCACCAATAGACTATAGTGACGAATTTTATTTTTGTCACTAAAATGACCATATAGTGACGAGAAAAAAAATTCGTCACTTCATTTTGGTCATCAAGAAAGATTAGTCACGAAATTTGTTCGTCACAAAGGTTATATATAGTCTAATGACGAAATTATTCGTCACTCACTTAAGTAAATACCTATTCATCACTCATTTTGGTCAGTTTCACACATTAAACACACATTACGATCATTCCGCCATGGCTAGCATCTATCGAATCTCATCATTCACTATTTTTTCCCTAATTTGCTTAGAGGTTTTCTTTAAATCCTAATATTACGAGTTAATTTCATCTAATTTCGATAATATTATGTTACTTGTATCAATTTGTTGTATAATTCATATCTATTTGTGTTTCATCTACTTGTTTGAGTCAACGAGTTTAGTTGAGTTGATTGCCTCTTTGATTCTGACCTAATGCCGATAAGGTTTAGGGCTAAAATTGTGGTTACTTGATTGCTGGTTTGAGTTTAGAATGTGTAGGTTTAGCGGATTAGAATTTGGTAAGGTTTAGTTGCTCCGAATATAAGATCTTTAAGCATTGCATGCCAAGTGTTCGATAATGTCTAGCAAACCAATTATACTTTGAACTATTACAAACTAATTTTAGCTAGTGTTTAATATATGTTGTTACTAATTCGAAATATCTGTATAATTTTTGCTTGTTTATGTTCGATTTGCTTATTTGAGTCAAAGAAGTTTTTATGTAGCGGATCCGCATATTAGATAATTTAAACTTAGAATTGATTCAGGCCTAATTCACAATTTAGGCCTAATTCGAGTAGGTTTCGGGTGGGAATTGTGGTTATTCATATGCTTAAATGATTGGTATGTAATATTAATATTTTAAGAACATGATACCTTTAGACTTTTTAGATGTACGGGCCGGGTTATGTCATAAAACAGACGGGTATGTTTTGGTTTGGTGACGGGTCAAAGGGGTTCGAGTCTGATTGTGTTCATATTCATGGATTGTTATTCTTAAATTTCATGCCAATGGAAAATGTATGATGTCTTGTCTATTCATTTATGTTATTAACCAAGAACCATGGCTTACATCAGAGGTATGTTTCACCTATGTTAATATGTTCAAACTTATGTTGACTACTCATCAAGTTTTACTAGTCGCCCTAAGGTAATTTAGTGCCCTCATTTTTTTGCCATCCTCCCTCCTTTTTGCAATTCAAATAGTGTAAAAAACTTAGCTAATTGCCTTTTACTCTTGCGTACCCATTTTTCAGGTTTCGTGATTATTTTTTTTGTGATTTTCTTCAATTTAGTTTCAGGCTAATGTTGACGAATGGGTCTTATGAGTGAGAGATGATATGCTGCCGCTCCTCAACTATTTACTTGGATGAAACATCAATAAAGTGAAGCATGCTTCAGTAATCTATAAGACATCTCATTTGGGAGCTCGTCGTGAGCTTTCTCATTTCTCCACTTAGATTCTTGCAAAGTTTGGCGGCTGTTATTTTTAGAAGGTTATGGATGAGTTTGTTTTTGCTCTTTTTTTAGGACCGTGATTATTGTTAGATTGTGAACATAGTATGACGTGTTGTTGCAAGTTCGGATCAATTACATTACATGAATTGAATTAGTGTTTTGGATTTTCAATGCAGATTATTAGTTTTTTTACTAATTTGAAAGCCTATTATAGTAGAAATTGAGCATTTGTTTTTTATAATATCACCCAAAAAACGACGCCTTTCTTTCGTCACTAATTCCAGCAAATAGTGACGACTTTAGACACTTTAGTGACGAAATTAAATGACGAAATCGGTTGTCACACACCTATAAGTGACGACTTTAGCTCGTGCTAATTAGTGTCAAATTTCAATTTCGTCACTATTAACTTAGTGACGGAGCTATCAAGTGACGACCTTGATTTTCTTGACTAAGTTGGTTTAGTGACGAATTTTCCATTATTAGTGACGATTTTCCACTCGTAACTAAAGCCATTTTTTCTTGCAGTGTTACTTCAAAGTCGTTGATTGAAAATATGTGGTCCATCATGCATTAACGTGAGCCTTGGGGAATATAGACTTAATTAAGTGTAAACTAAAAGTAGGCCATAATAAAATGAGTAGAATTTCTGCGTGGACCCCTTAGTTTACTTGAAAGTAGTTGATGTTTATTTTGGATTTAGTTAAATGAACTAGTTTTTTAATAAAAGAAGCCATTTTTTTTCCTTTCCAAATTACATTGGATTTGATCATTTGAATCATGGGGAATAGTCGTTGGGGTTTGGGGTGTTGGAATATAATCTTGCTATGATGAACAAAACACAGGTACGAATAATAAACTTGCTTTGAATTGATTTAAACTTGCAATATTTTCGTTCATCTTGAATTTACAAATACTTGACCCTATATATACAAACTGAACCGACACCTATGAAGCGACATAATGCTTTAACCGTTTCTATAACTGACTTTCTAAACAACATGTCTTTTGATATAAACGACATCACCCTTAATTGGGTTTCTTAATTTACATAATGACACCCTAAACTTACACTAATTACATACTATACTTTCTAATATGACCCATTTAACCCAAAGTTTAGGTTAACAATCAACACTCCCCCTTAAACTAAACTTTGGTTTAAGGTAAGTCTCTATCTTGCTCTTCACAACAATATTGGTTCTTCGTCCTCTGAGATGAGAAACGCTTCTTGCTCTTTGTCTTTCCATTTCGTGCATTCTTTTGCAATGTGACCTATTTCACCACATCCAAAGCATCGATACTTCTTCTTGTCTTGATCTTCATGCACCGTGCCTTTTCCACGTCCTTTTCCATGTCCTTGATCACCACGTCTTCTTCCATTATGCCTGTTTCCAATTTTGTTTGAACTTGCTATTAGTAGTTTGCTCAGATCGTTCTCTTCTGGTTCAGCATCTTTAATTCGTTCTTCAAATGCTGTTATTCTTCCAACGGTTTCTTCAAATGGCATGGTATCTATTTCTGAGTATTGTTCAATGGTGGCTACAATCGGTAAAAACTTCTTCGAGACCGAGTTGAGTAACTTTCCCACAATTAACTTATCCTCAAGGGTAGTGCCAAGGCTTGCAAATTTGGCTTTTATACTGCCCAACTTTCCTGAGAAGTCTTTCACACTTTCGTTTTCCTTCATATTCAAAGTTTCTAACTCACTTCTTAGCGTTTGTAGCCGTGCTTTGTGGACTAGGTCTGCACCAAGGTATCGTACTTTCACTGAATCCCATACTCCCTTTGCAGTTTCGTATTGTGCAACTTGCATCAAGATATCCTGTGGTAGTGTCTGGAATATCATGGCTTTCGTTGTATGCATCTTCTTTTCATCTATTGCACTACTTCCTTTTTTTGGGTTTATCGTCTCCCAAAGCCCATACGCTTTTAATATCGTTTCCATCAATACTGCCCATGTTGTGTAATTGGAATCCGTCAATTGTACGAATTTAAGTGCTATACTGCTTCCTTCTTTTTCATTCGTCATGCTTTCTTCCTTTCTTTCTTCTTTCTTGCTTTGACGTGCTTTCGCCTTTCTTGCCTTCTTTCTTCCTATCTTTCTTTCTTTCTGGTACGTGCTTACTTACGTATCTTTTTCGTTCAAGCGTGCTTACTTACGCTTTCTTTCTTGTAAACGTGCTTACTTACGTTTACTTTGTTACTCGCGTGCTTACTTACGCGTTCTTTAAACAAGTGTGCTTACTTACGCCTTCGTTCTTATAAGCGTGCTTTCTTACGCTTATTCGCGTGCTTACTTACGCGTTTAATGTTTTTCAAAACAATCTTCCTTTGAATACCCACTCCGTTTGGTACTCAAATATTAATACAAAAACTAATACTCCTATGTAAATCAGAGAAAAAAAATTGTACCCACTTTCTTTGTTTTTATGTGGTTCAAAAGTCCACAAAATACAAAAGGTTATATCTGCTTTTGTTTTATTCGAAATTCCCAACAGATAATATGGGTCCTTCTCTTTCCTTGCAATCAAAAACACCCACCTTTACCCTTTTATCTCTGATTCAGTGTTCAAAGAAAAAAAACAAACCAAGATTGGGCACGCATACGCAACTTTCTTATTTCTCCTTCCTTTAATCGATCAAAAAACAAACAGCCCACCGGCCCCTTTTCTTTCTTACTGATCGTCGATTGTAAAAGGAATGGCTACTTTTGTTTCGAATCTTACCCTCTGTTCTTCCTTTCTTGCTTCACAAAAAATCAATCGCTTCTTTCTTCTGATGGACCGTCGCTCTCTTTCTTCCTTGCTTCTTGTTGGATCGATTAAACTTGCTTTGTTCTTCCCTGGATCGGTTAACGTGCTCTGATGCCAATTGTTGGAATAAAACTTGCTATGATGAACAAAACACAGGTACGAATAATAAACTTGCTTTGAATTGATTTAAACTTGCAATATTTTCGTTCATCTTTAATTTACAAATACTTGACCCTATATATACAAACTGAACCGACACCTATGAAGCGACATAATGCTTCAACCGTTTCTATAACTGACTTTCTAAACAACATGTCGTTTGATATAAACGACATCACCCTTAATTGGGTTTCTTAATTTACATAATGACACCCTAAACTTACACTAATTACATACTATACTTTCTAATATGACCCATTTAACCCAAAGTTTAGGTTAACAATCAACATGGGGATCCATCTCATTTTTATAAGCATTTTATCAATGTCAATATTGACAGATAATTGTTTGGGTGCTCGCAATATCACAGCAACTTGCTATAAACAAGAGAGGCTAGCTCTTGTCAATTTTAAGAACAGCGTCAAAGATGACCACGGAATGCTTTCATCGTGGGTTGGCAACAACTGCTGCCAGTGGGAAAGTGTCACGTGTGACACCGACACTGGAACTGTTGTCAGCCTCCATCTCAGGAGCAAGGTCAGTGAACCTTTTTATGGGCTTGATGATGAATTGTTAGGTGAAGACTACTATTTATCCAGTAATGCCATTAATGTGTTTGTTGAGAAGCACCAGTTAGCTGGTGATAAGATTAACTCCGGTTTGGCAGAGTTAAAGCATCTGAAATATTTGGACTTAAGTGGGAATGATTTTCTAGGAAGCAGAATTCCAGAGTTCCTTGGTTCCTTTAAAAAGCTAAGTTACCTCAACCTCTTAAATGCATGTTTCATTGGTAATATTCCACATCACATTGGAAATCTTTCCAATTTGAAGGTTCTTGATCTCAGTAGATCTGACCAAGTCATGGTTGATAATATGGCATGGGTTTCGGGTCTCTCGTCACTCAAGCATCTCAACTTGAATGGTGTGGATCTTAGTAGAGCTCAAAACCTGGACAAGTTACTTTACATAATACCTTCGTTATTAAAGTTAAGGTTGGCAGGGTGTGGACTATCTAATGCTCAGCTTGGTCCTCATCTTAATTCAACCACAAAATTTTCCAACCTTAAACACCTAGATCTTAGCAGGAACAATATTGAAGGCCAATTTCCTGCCTTTTTACAAAACATGACATCTTTAGTATTCCTTGATCTTTCTGCAAGCTCTAATCTGAGCCTGGTATTGAACTCTGCAAACTTGATAAGCATGTTCCCTTCTTTATCGGAGTTGCGTTTGTCAATGAGTGATATCCAAAACGTCGATCTTTCTCCCATTCACCTTAATTTTAGTACACGTTCTAATATCCAACACCTGGATCTTAGCAAGAATCAAATTGAAGGAAGGTTTCCATCTGTTTTATCAAACATGACTTCACTACTATCCCTTGATCTTTCTTCAAACGATTTGAATTCATCAATTCTTTTCATGCCTAACCTTCCAAAGCTTGACCTTTCTTATAATAAGTTCAAGCATGTCGGAATCTGGAGACAATGTCACCTCAAATAATTGATAGTGTCATACAATGATCTTAACGAGGAATTGGTAGGCTCATCAACAAACGTATCTGAATGCTCTCTATATGCATTGGAGAGGTTGAATTTGCGCGGGAATTATTTGAAAGGTTCGATTTCAGAAACATTTGGAAGACTGAGCAATTTACAAGACTTAGATCTATCTCTCAATGAACTGAAAGGTCCCATCCCTGAAGCTTTGGGGAGATTAAGACTATTACACGTATTAGATCTATCTCGTAACCGCTTAATCGGCCCCATTCCAAAATTTTCTGGGAACCTGGAAACACTTTACCTTTCTCATAATCAATTGAGCGGTTCAATTCCAGATTCATTGGGAATGTTAACGAATTTAACAAATTTGCTTCTACAATCAAATAAATTAACAGGTCCCATCCAAATATCTTTAAAAAGACTCATTCTATTGCAAGTGTTTTTTGTTGTCCCAAAAGTGTTCGGATCTTGTGTTTGTATGTGTGCGTCAAAATGTGTTTTGCAAACAATATAAACTAGATAACTTTTTATTTCTTCTAACCATTGTATCATTACATAAACATCACGAAAGGGTGTGACCCAAAGTATGTGACTGTTTGAATAGGTCTTGGTCCAAACGACACAATCCTTCGCTAAAGGCATGCTCCAAACGATGCATCCTTTTCTAAAAAATACAGAAATTAAAGTTGACTTTTACATAACTAACTTTTGGCGGTTATTAAGTTCCTAATCTACAAGTTTAGTCCTTCACGTTTTTCTTCATAAGCAATGTCGAGATTAACTTGGTTCACATTCTCCTCCTTAATCTTGATCGTTGCTTTTTCCAAGGTCTTGAACTCCGAGCATTTGTCTCATAGTAGTAAACTTGAGTCTTGGTAAAGCTTTCGTTAAGATATCTGCTCTTTGTAGTTCTCCGCTAACGTGTTCCATATTAATATGACCATTCTCTACACATTCCCTAATGAAATGATAGCGAATGTCTATATGCTTACTCCTTCCATGAAATACTGGGTTCTTCACGAGTACTATAGCTGATACGTTGTCAACTCTAAGCGTTATCCTT
>LBNU01005286.1:52787-67981 GCA_014162995.1 Artemisia annua | reverse complement strand
ATTTCATCACGACATCATTTGCATTCTATCCCACTCGTAGAATATATAATTTCAAGTTACACTTATTTATTTATCTTTATATAAATAATAAGACATGATTATAGTTTTTTAACCAACACACCAAACAAATTCCACTAGGGCTCTAATATATTTTTATATTAGTCATAATCCCACTAAGGTTTATAAAACTATATATTATATATTTTGGTGAGCTACCAAATATTAAACATTTACTTGAACTATATATAACAAATATTGCACCAACAAAGTAATAACTATCAAAATACCTAATGTTTACAAAAATTATATTTTTATAATTTTTACAACTTTGTTATATCCCGTCTTGTTCCGTTGTATTTTATGTTTAATTAACCCGGTACCCGATAACGCTAAAATTACAAACTATACACTAAACGGTACCCCGTAAAAATAATAGTGTACAAAAATGACCAAGACACCACCTCATGTTGAGGTGGCCGGCCACTAAGTGTCTTAGGACACTTGGAATCACCAAATGTAACCAACTTAAGTCCCATGTTACACCTAAACATCACATAGTGCATGGTGTAAGATATTTGATCAAAAGAAAAATAGTTCTTCTTCTTCCTTTGCTCTTGTGTGCTCGTTCCAACCCAACATCAAGGAGAGACCAAGAATTTTCAATTACAACTTTGTTTACAAGAACTAAGGTCGTATGTGCTAAAGAATTAATCGGATAAATCATGTTTATAAATTTTAAAACTTGCACTAAATAAAAACCAACATCAATACACTTTCATAACTTAAAAAGACAGTTTACCGTATATGTATGTATTATAAAACGAATGATACAAGGTGTCACGAGCCGAATTCTCAAGGGTGGGTTCTACATGGAAGCGTGTTGAATTTAAGGGTTCCTGGTTTATCCTGTTGGTCTTGTTGGAATACTACAACGGTTATGGCACCGCACTGGTAGGGAGTTGCGGTTGCTCCCCTGATGAGTCGAAGGCAGGATGTAACCACTGAACATGTATTATACGCGGGACTGATGACTAGTCCTTATCGGGTTAAGGACGCCAAACGAGTTCGAATGAATGACTCCGTGACAAGTGGTATTGAGCCAAGTCTGACCGAGGTAGACAGAAGTAGAATCGTTCATGTCACTCTCCCATAGTTCTTAAAAGTGTTGGTTGCCCAACTGTCATAATTCTCAATTTCAGGTCACTTTCCTAAGTCTTAACATTTTCCATTCACTGAATTTCAATTCAACATTTCACGTAAACTAGGTTTACGGATATTCATTTGACGAAACCGGGTAGGTTAAGTCACATTATCATTCATCATACATTTCATAGACTAGGGTTAGTCTACATTTCATCACGACATCATTTGCATTCTATCCCACTCGTAGAATATATAATTTCAAGTTACACTTATTTATTTACCTTTATATAAATAATAAGACATGATTATAGTTTTTAACCAACATACCAAACAAATTCCACTAGGGCACTAATATATTTTTATATTAGTCATAATCCCACTAAGGTTTATAAAACAATATATTATATATTTTGGTGAGCTACCAAATATTAAACATTTACTTGAACTATATATAACAAATATTGCACCAACAAAGTAATAACTATCAAAATACCTAATGTTTACAAAAATTATATTTTTATAATTTTTACAACTTTGTTATATCCCGTCTTGTTCCGTTGTATTTTATGTTTAATTAACCCGGTACCCGATAACGCTAAAATTACAAACTATACACTAAACGGTACCCCGTAAAAATAATAGTGTACAAAAATGACCAAGACACCACCTCATGTTGAGGTGGCCGGCCACTAAGTGTCTTAGGACACTTGGAATCACCAAATGTAACCAACTTAAGTCCCATGTTACACCTAAACATCACATAGTGCATGGTGTAAGATATTTGATCAAAAGAAAAATAGTTCTTCTTCTTCCTTTGCTCTTGTGTGCTCGTTCCAACCCAACATCAAGGAGAGACCAAGAATTTTCAATTACAACTTTGTTTACAAGAACTAGTTAACATCCATTACAAGGTTTTGAGATATAAACCTATGGATTAGTAGGATTTTTCTTCTTAAAAATTAGTAACCTTCCAAGTAAGTTCATCACTTTATTTTCACAAGTTCTACCAAAATTTCTTACAAGGTTTATGTACTTTTATTGTTTTTGGACATGCATGTAAAATCTATACCACAAAACCTATGTTTTATATCATTTTTATGTATAAAATGAGTTACTTGTGAACCTTTGGAGAAATGGTTGAAAAATGATGTTAGGGAACCCATGACACCCTAGGAAGGTGTATGGTAGATTAAGGGATTGTTGATATTGTTGGTGATGGACTTGGACAAGTATAAACTAGTAAAAACCATTTTTAGAACAATATAAAAAGCTACTGTCCCTATTTGCAAAACAGAGTAAACTCATTAAGTTTTGGTTAATTTTTGACCCAAGAACTAGAAAATACACTTTTAGATGAATTCATGGTCGAAAGAACGGATAAAAACGGACTTACGATGAAAAAGTTATGCTAAAAACAAGTTACACTATATATATATTTACATTTCTGAAAAATATGTTGCTGATGTACGAAATTCATTGACCAAAAACGAGCCTTAGACCTTGTCAAAACATACCAAACTGTTGAAAATATGTTAGTTCACCTTTTTACCTTTTCGGGGATATAAAGAACTTGAGAAACGGATTTATAACGAATTAGTTATGAATTTTCAAAGATATATGTTTACTAAAAATTTCCATCAGCACTAACACTTGGTGTATTTTTAAGACAAACCAGAAAATCTACAAACACCCATGTTGGGAGCCATTTTCCCGTCAAATGACTCAGTTCTGGATAGGGATGAGCTCGGGACCAATCCCGTCCCGAACCCGTCCCGAATTGATGCTCCCGTTTTTTTCCCGGGCATGAAAGGTGTGTACCGATCCCGTACCGAACGGGATTCTGGTACCGGGACCGGTTCCGGGATACGGTACCGGGAAATCGGTACGTGTCGGGTTATTCCCGTTTTTTGTTAAACCATGTTGAAGCAGAAGTTTGTAACAGCACATTCATGGGTACATATCGTGTTACTCCCGTTTTAAAGGCGTGGTTCAGTAAAGAAAATAAATTTTGTTCATATGACAGGATCTCGAAGTTTATCTATAAGGTGTGGAGAAAGCTGGAGATGCTTTGGTGCCCATAACGAATAACAGAATAGAAACTTGAAGTAATAACTAAATCATAATCGAATAAAGAGCACAAAAATATACTATTTACATTCGAATGAGAAATGCTGCGACATGTCTGTTGTTAAACCCATTCAAATGATTGATAGTAAAGATTAAAGATAAATATTAAACATACCTCCATAGTTTTCCAATGATGAAGATTGAGATGACTTGTGTGATTGATAGTAAAGTAGGGTTTTATTTTTGAAGATTTTGTGAAAGAGCCGCTATTGTTAATTGTTAGTAACAATAGGGTTTTTTTTTGACCTTTGGTTTGCCTACGTCTGTTGCATGGAACAAACACCGTGGATACTGGATACAATTCCCTAAAAACATGGACTATTATAACTTCGGTACTCAAACGGGATTTCCCGAATAGGTCCCGTCCCGAACCTGAAAGGTCCCGAATTTTTTTGGGCCTTATTTAGTAGTCCCGTACCGTACCATATATCGGGACTCGGTACGGCTTCGGTACGGTACCGGTACGGTTCCGGGACGGTTACGGGAATCGGTTCGATATGCTCATCCCTAGTTCTGGAGTTGGGACTCCAAGGAACAAAAGTTAGAGCACCTGGCCTAGTTTTCAAATCAAAAAGCCGTTTGTCATTTGGACTTAAAATGAGTAATCTACAGCCATCCAAACATTCACAAAAAAACTGCCCAGAAATGGCAGTTTTGGCCTAAACACCATACTTTTCGACCATTTATCTTAAAATCTGGGCACATTGAGCAAAACTTCACTACTGAACATATTTAGGCTTGGTGCTAAGCTTTCCAGAAATACCAATTTTGTTTCCTAAATCTCAATATTTACTGATTTACAACTAGTTTTCCGAGGCTATTTTTAGCCGTATTTCAGAAATTACTAAGTGTAATACGACGAAAACTTGTATTTTCACAATTTATCACCAAATAACTATCGTACAACATTATTACACTATATGAGCATGTAATATTCATTATGACTTAATACGATAGTATAAATTATATTTTCGACGATTATTCATATTTTGAAATAATACGAGTGGTATAGATTATAAGTGCAAGTGCATACACAAACTCATTTCATAATATAAATTAGATTACATGCATTCATTTTAGGTTGCGGCTAGGAGTTGCACCTCATCACTTCAGTTCATTCACTACATATCGTACCATCACTTAAGGTGTGTTTTCATAGCCCCGTATGCATTCTTTTATTGTTTTCAAATCCCACGGGGGAGAATACATTGCACCATTTTTGTACGGACCTAAGTATACAAATTCAAGTACAATGCTTAAGTTACCACATTGCCTATGAAAGTTCCCCTATTATCATGAACCGTTAATTGTGCATAAGCGAGAGTGAGTGGATAGATCTATTGAGGGTGACGCCTCCATCCGTGTTGGGGTTACCAACAGTCAAGCGGATGCATTTCATTTTTATTCATATTAGAGTGTCTGGCAAAACACTCTTTAGGGGCATTACATACAGTCAAGCTTCGGGGTCATGAGCTTAAGGGCTATTGTACTATTTTTCATTGACTATTCTCATACACATATATACTTGAGGTTGCCGTATAACATTCATTTTCATAAACCTATGATTTCTCACCAACATTATTGTTGACCGTTTTAGCAATGTATTTTCAGGTAACTAAAGTAACAACATGTGACTTGCATATGGACCAACATGGAGTCGAGGAGTCGACGCGTCTCACTCTTTTACCTCATTGCACTTATGTATCATTTGATCTTGTCGTACTTGTTTTCAATAAATTTGTAAAACCTTATGGGACCTATGTTTGTAAACTCTGATGTTTTAAATAAAATGATCAAACGTTGTATTTACAAAACGACACTTTAGGTCGTTCAATATAACCTTGTATGAGATGCCATGATCGTTACACCCAGGTATTCAATTCCGCTGCCATATAACAGGTAAATTCAGGGTGTGACAGATTGGTACCAGAGCAAAGGTTATAGCGAACTAGGTTGTCCTTATATCCTAGACTATAACTACCTCATAGTAGCATCTCATCATTACATCATAAGTGCATATTCAATTTTATTAGATTTCATTACACGGGTTATTCATTTCATTTTACATTGTTTGTCACAGAGTTATGTCTACAGATTCACATCCCATCATACTTTCATCTGACACTGACATGCCGGATGCTATGTCATCTACTGCTGTTCCATCACCAGTCCATCCAGCACCTGTTGCATCACCCATCATTCCAGCACCTCAGTCACCACTAGTGACAGCTCGGGAGGATACCGAGGCCTTTTATGAGGACGAGGTTGCCCTACCCCACATATATCTCCTTTTGCACCATCCTCTGTGTTGCGTGCACCCACATCATCATTACCTCATGCTGCTCCTGTTCATTCAGAACAGACTCTCCCTGTCCGTCGTCATAGGACATTCAGGAATGCTCGAAAGAGTGTTCGCATTGTTACTCCCACTCCTACCATGCCCATTACTCCTACATCACCATCACAATCTGTTACCTCTGCTATTGCTCCTACACCTACTCTACCTTCGCCGCTCGAGAAGCGTGCAAGGCTTACCACTTCACCATTACCTACTACTGAGGCTTCTGATATTCCACCACCTACTCGGTATCACGTAGGTGAGAGTTCTCGTGCTGCTATAGCGAGAGAGCCTACTACCGTTACCTTAGGTTCCCAGTTAGCTGACTTACAGGGACAGATCGACAAGTTGAAACACCAGATGGATGTGACCGTTGATGGTAGACTTGAGGCGATGGAGGAGGAAGTAGAGGGATTAGTCTTAGGACGAGTTAGTATTGATGTGTCTTACCATGGACTAGAGACACGTCAGGGGCAGAATCATGAGCAGGTAGCTCAATTGGGTCATCAGTTGTCATTAGTATGGGATTGGTTGGTATTAGTGTGGGATTGGTTGATGAAGTCAGATACTAGAGAGGCTGCTCTTCGGCTTAGAGTTGAGCATCTCGAGGAGATTGTCGTCATGTTTGATCGGGAGATCAAGCGTCTTAGGGGAGGAGCTGGACCATCTGGAGCACCTGGACCATCCGGAGCACCTGGAGGCGCCTAGACATAGACTTGTATTATGTAGCTTTTACTATTATCCTAGTCCCGGGGTGTGGGACATAGTTTAAAGAACTTGTTGTATTTTGGTTGTTGTACAAACAAATGTATCAAGTATGACTCTACTATGTAGGAATGGTTGTGCTATATATATATTGATATCGGTCCATGTAGGCCGAAATTTTCATGTATTATATTCATGTGTTGTGATTATATTTATGATGTTTCGTGGTTGCTCTTTATTATTATTGTATTTATACATGTCGTGGTTGTATTTATACATGTTGTGGTTGTACTTATACAGGTTGTGGTTGTACTTATTCATGTTGTGGTGGTATTTATGCTTGTTGTGGATTTATTTACATCGTATGATGATCATTTTTAGTATGATTTCTCATGGTTGTGTTTCGTTGTGATTGATCAGAAATATGCCACCAAGGAAAGAAAAGGTTGCACCGGCCGCACCGGCCATGTCACAAGCCGCTATCAGGAAACTTGTGAAGGATAGCATAGCTGAGGCAATAGTGGTTGAAAGAGCTAATGTTGCTGCAAGGGCTGCTGAAGCCACTCCTCAAGTAGAAACATCTGAACAAGCTAGCAATGCAACTGTTAGACGTAAGTGTACGTACAAGGATTTCAAAAGTGGTGATCCTATAAAATTCAAAGGTACTGAAGGAGCTATTGCTATGATCCGTTGGTTTGAGCATACCGAATCGGTATTTAGTCTATGCAATTGTCCCGAGGAGTCCAAGGTAAAATTTGCTGCTAGCACACTTCTTGACCAAGCTATGTCATGGTGGAATACTTATGCAAAACCTATGGGTATGGAAAATGCTTACAAACTTTCGTGGGACGAATTCAAGAAGTTGTTGACTAAGAAATTTTGTCCTCGTACGGAAGTGAAAAAGATGGAGACCGAGTTTTATGAGCTCGTGACTGTGGGAAATGACATTGAGACATACATCCGGAGGTATCAAGAGTTAGCTGCTTTATGTCCGTCTATGGTTCCGGATAATGAGAAGTTGTTGGAAAATTTCATCGGTGGTTTACCTGAGAACATCCGTGGGGATGTGATTTCTTTTGACCCACAAACACTGGACGAGGCAATCAGGATGTCTCAAAAGCTTATGGCTCAGATTATAAGTAAAGGAAAGTCGGCAAACAATACCAACAACAACAACACCAACAACAACAACACCAACCCAAACCGTAACTACAACAACAACACCAACAACTACCGAAACAACAACAACAACAATTACAACAATAACCGAAACAACTCCAATAACAACAACAATAAAAGAAAGTGGGACAACAACCAGGGTGGCAATGCTACTCAACCACCACCCAAGAAACAAGATAATGCAAAGGCCTATGCTGCAGGTCCAACTGAGATAGAGGTTACCATGGTACTTTACCCAAATGCAACAAGTGTCAAACCCATCATAATCCTGGAAACTGCCCAAAACCATGTACTAACTGTGGAAAGATTGGTCATCCAGCAAAAGAATGCAAAGATCCGCGTGTGGCGGGTAATCAGAAACCTCCAGTAACATGTTTTGGCTGTGGAGAAGTTGGGCATTACATGAATAATGTCCAAAAGGAAAGGATCAATGTTCGGGAAACCAAGGAGGGACAGCTACAGGAAGGGCTTATGTTATGGGAGGAGGTGATGTCAGGAAGGATGCGAATGTTCTTACAGGTACGTTTCTCGTTAATAATCGTTATGCAACCATTTTATTTGATTCGGGAGCCGATAGAAGTTTTGTTTCTATTGCATTTGCATCTTTACTCAACATTGAACCAACTACACTAGACATTTCCTATCACGTCGAACTAGCTAATGGGTCTTTAGTTAGCACCAACCCCGTTATCCGTGGTTGCACTCTCAATTTTCTAAATCACCCATTCAATATAGACCTCATGCCCGTAGAACTTGGTACTTTCGACATTGTTATCGGTATGGATTGGTTGTCTCGACATCGTGCAAGAATCATTTGTGATGAGAAGGTTGTTCATCTTCCTTATGACGGTGAAACTTTGGTTGTTCGTGGGGAACGAAGTGGAACTAGGCTCAGTATCATATCATACATCAAAACCAGGAAATATATAAAGAAGGGTTGTTATGCATTTTTGGCTCATATTACGGAAAAGAAGTCGGATGAGAAACGACTTGAAGATGTACCAATTGTTAAAGATTTTCCAGAAGTCTTTCCGGAAGAATTGCCAGGACTTCCACCTAAACGTCAAGTCGAATTTCAGATCGACTTAGTACCAGGAGCTGCGCCTGTTGCGCGAGCACCTTATCGACTTGCACTTTCAGAAATGCAAGAGTTGTCAAACCAATTGCAAGAGCTATTGGATAAAGGATTCATTAGACCGAGTTCCTCGCCTTGGGGAGCACCAGTTTTGTTTGTAAAGAAGAAAGATGGATCTTTTAGAATGTGTATCGACTATCGAGAATTGAACAAGTTAACGGTGAAGAATCGTTACCCACTTCCAAGAATCGACGATTTATTTGATCAGTTACAAGGCTCCAGTTATTACTCCAAGATCGATTTATGATCCGGTTACCATCAGTTAGGAGTTCGGGAAGAGGATATCCCGAAAATAGCCTTTAGAACTCGTTATGGTCATTATGAGTTCCAAGTAATGCCGTTCGGATTAACCAATGCACCAGCTGTGTTCATGGACCTCATGAACAGGGTGTGTAAACCATATCTAGATAAGTTTGTGATTGTATTCATTGGCAATATCTTGATCTACTCAAAAAGCAAAGAAGAACACCAAGAACACCTCACAACGATCTTAGAACTGCTCAAGAAGGAGCAATTGTATGCCAAATTTTCGAAGTGTGATTTTTGGATACGAAGAGTCCAATTTCTTGGCCATGTCATTGATAGCCAAGGATTACAAGTAGATCCAGCAAAGATCGAGGCAGTTAAAGGTTGGGCTACGCCCAAGACTTATACAGAAATTCGCCAATTCTTAGGACTTGCCGGATATTACAGAAGGTTCATCGAAGGGTTTTCTAAAATAGCGAAACCGCTGACCAAGTTGACACAAAAGAACCAGAAATACGAATGGGAAGAAAAACAAGAGTCCGCTTTTCAGTTGTTGAAACAAAAGCTTTGCAGCGCGCCAATTTTGGCACTACCAGAAGGTATTGAGAACTTCGTGGTATATTGCGATGCATCACATAAAGGACTTGGAGCTGTATTAATGCAAAACGAGAAGGTGATAGCTTATGCATCTCGACAGCTCAAGAAACACGAGAAGAATTACACTACACATGATTTAGAGTTGGGTGCTGTGGTTTTTGCACTCAAGATTTGGAGGCATTATCTTTATGGTACAAAGTGCGTAGTATTCACAGACCACAAGAGTTTACAGTATATACTTGATCAAAAGGAACTCAATATGAGGCAACGTCGCTGGCTAGAATTGCTTAGTGATTACGACTGTGAAATTCGATATCATCCGGGGAAAGCCAATGTTGTGGCTGATGCACTCAGTCGGAAAGAACGAATCAAACCACTAAGGGTTAGGTCATTGGGAATGACAATTATTTCTCCGTTACCATCAAAAATTCTTGAGGCTCAGATTGAGGCACTCAAGGAAGAAAACCGACCAAGTGAGAAAATCTATGGTATGCCGGAGAATAAGAATGGTTTTGTGAAGAGATCGGACGGAGTATTATGTTTCAAGGACAGAAGTTGGATACCTCTATACGGTGGAATACGAGAATTAATTATGCATGAATCACACAAGTCGAAGTACTCAATTCATCCAGGATCTGATAAGATGTATCAAGATCTCAAGAGACTTTATTGGTGGCCAGATATGAAAGCCGAAATAGCTAGGTATGTTAGCAAATGCCTTACTTGTGCTAAAGTTAAAGCCGAGTACCAAAAACCATCAGGGTTACTTCAACAACCGGAAATTCCACAATGGAAATGGGAATGCATTGCAATGGATTTTATCACTAAATTACCCAAGACATCAGGTGGTTACGATGCTATTTGGGTGATTGTAGATCGCCTCACCAAATCAGCCCACTTTATACCAATTAGAGAGACTTACTCCATGGAACAACTCACTAGACTTTATATCAAGGAAATAGTCTCGAGGCACGGCGCACCAGTTTCCATCATTTCCGACAGAGATAGTCGTTTTACATCAAACTTTTGGCGATCATTGCAAGATTCATTTGGGTCTAAGTTAGACATGAGCACTGCCTATCATCCTCAGACCGATGGTCAAAGTGAAAGGACCATTCAAACACTTGAAGACATGCTAAGGGCATGTGTGATCGACTTTGGAAATGGTTGGGCTAATCATTTGCCATTGATCGAGTTTTCCTATAACAACAGCTACCATTCCAGCATAAAAGCCGCACCATTTGAGGCACTCTATGGTCGTAAATGCCGTTCACCAGTTTGTTGGGCCGAAGTTGGTGATACACAATGTACCGGTCCGGAGTTGGTACGTGACACAACTGAAAAGATAATTAAGATTCGAGAGAGACTCGAAACGGCTAGAAGTCGACAGAAAAGCTATGCAGATATTCGACGCAAACCATTAGAATTCCAAGTTGGGGAAAAATTCATGTTGAAAGTCTCGCCTTGGAAGGGCGTGATACGATTTGGGAAACGCGGGAAGTTAGACCCGAGATACATTGGGCCATTTAAGATTCTGGAAAGAATTGGTCCGTTAGCTTACAAGCTTGAACTACCGTCAGAACTCAGCAACATTCATAACACGTTTCATGTCTCTAATCTCAAGAAATGTCTTTCTGATGAGACGTCTATCATTCCACTAGAAGAAATTCAGCTAGATGATAAGCTTAATTTTGTGGAAGAACCCGCAGAAGTCATGGACCGTGAGGTCAAACAACTCAAGCAGAGTCGAATTCCTATCGTGAAAGTTCGCTGGAATTCTCGAAGAGGTACCGAATTTACTTGGGAACGGGAAGACCAAATGCGACTCAAATACCCGCATCTTTTCACCGAGTCAACTTCCAAGACCAACACCCGCTGAATTCAGGGACTGAATTCCTTTTTGGGTGGGCGACTATCATAATTCTCAATTTCAGGTCACTTTCCTAAGTCTTAACATTTTCCATTCACTGAATTTCAATTCAACATTTCACGTAAACTAGGTTTACGGATATTCATTTGACGAAACCGGGTAGGTTAAGTCACATTATCATTCATCATACATTTCATAGACTAGGGTTAGTCTACATTTCATCACGACATCATTTTCATTCTATCCCACTCGTAGAATATATAATTTCAAGTTACACTTATTTATTTATCTTTATATAAATAATAAGACATGATTATAGTTTTTTAACCAACACACCAAACAAATTCCACTAGGGCTCTAATATATTTTTATATTAGTCATAATCCCAATAAGGTTTATAAAACTATATATTATATATTTTGGTGAGCTACCAAATATTAAACATTTACTTGAACTATATATAACAAATATTGCACCAACAAAGTAATAACTATCAATATACCTAATGTTTACAAAAATTATATTTTTATAATTTTTACAACTTTGTTATATCCCGTCTTGTTCCGTTGTATTTTATTTTTAATTAACCCGGTACCCGATAACGCTAAAATTACAAAACTATACACTAAACGGTACCCCGTAAAAATAATAGTGTACAAAAATGACCAAGACACCACCTCATGTTGAGGTGGCCGGCCACTAAGTGTCTTAGAACACTTGGAATCACCAAATGTAACCAACTTAAGTCCCATGTTACACCTAAACATCACATAGTGCATGGTGTAAGATATTTGATCAAAAGAAAAATAGTTCTTCTTCTTCCTTTGCTCTTGTGTGCTCGTTCCAACCCAACATCAAGGAGAGACCAAGAATTTTCAATTACAACTTTGTTTACAAGAACTAGTTAACATCCATTACAAGGTTTTGAGATATAAACCTATGGATTAGTAGAATTTTTCTTCTTAAAAATTAGTAACCTTCCAAGTAAGTTCATCACTTTATTTTCACAAGTTCTACCAAAATTTCTTACAAGGTTTATGTACTTTTATTGTTTTTGGACATGCATGTAAAATCTATACCACAAAACCTATGTTTTATATCATTTTTATGTATAAAATGAGTTACTTGTGAACCTTTGGAGAAATGGTTGAAAATGATGTTAGGGAACCCATGACACCCTAGGAAGGTGTATGGTAGATTAAGGGATTGTTGATATTGTTGGTGATGGACTTGGACAAGTATAAACTAGTAAAAACCATTTTTAGAACAATATAAAAAGCTACTGTCCCTATTTGCAAAACAGAGTAAACTCAGTAAGTTTTGGTTAATTTTTGACCCAAGAACTAGAAAATACACTTTTAGATGAATTCATGGTCGAAAGAACGGATAAAAACGGACTTACGATGAAAAAGTTATGCTAAAAACAAGTTACACTATATATATATATTTACATTTCTGAAAAATATGTTGCTGATGTACGAAATTCATTGACCAAAAACGAGCCTTAGACCTTGTCAAAACATACTAAACTGTTGAAAATATGTTAGTTCACCTTTTTACCTTTTCGGGGATATAAAGAACTTGAGAAACGGACTTATAACGAATTAGTTATGAATTTTCAAAGATATATGTTTACTAAAAATTTCCATCAGCACTAACACTTGGTATATTTTTAAGACAAACCAGAAAATCTACAAACACCCATGTTGGGAGCCATTTTCCCGTCAAATGACTCAGTTCTGGAGTTGGGACTCCAAGGAACAAAAGTTAGAGCACCTGGCCTAGTTTTCAAATCAAAAAGCCGTTTGTCATTTGGACTTAAAATGAGTAATCTACAGCCATCCAAACATTCACAAAAAAACTGGCCAGAAATGGCAGTTTTGGTCTAAACACCATACTTTTCGACCATTTATCTTAAAATCTGGGCACATTGAGCAAAACTTCACTACTGAACATATTTAGGTTTGGTGCTAAGCTTTCCAGAAATACCAATTTTGTTTCCTAACTCACAATATTCACTGATTTACAACTAGTTTTCCAAGGCTATTTTTAGCCGTATTTCAGAAATTACTAAGTGTAATACTTACGACGAAAACTTGTATTTTCACAATTTATCACCAAATAACTATCGTACAACATTATTACACTATATGAACATGTAATATTCATTATGACTTAATACGATATATAAATTATATTTTCGATGATTATTCATATTTTGAAATAATACGAGTGGTATAGATTATAAGTGCAAGTGCATACACAAACTCATTTCATAATCTAAATTAGATTACATGCATTCTTTTTAGGTTGCGGCTAGGAGTTGCACCTCATCACTTCAGTTTATTCACTACATATCGTACCATCACTTAAGGTGAGTTTTCATAGCCGCGTATGCATTCTTTTATTGTTTTCAAATCCCACGGGGGAGAATACATTGCACCATTTTTGTACGGACCTAAGTATACAAATTCAAGTACAATGCTTAAGTTACCACATTGCCTATGAAAGTTCCCCTATTATCATGAACCGTTAATTGTGCATAAGCGAGAGTGAGTGGATAGATCTATTGAGGGTGACGCCTCCATCCGTGTTGGGGTTACCAACAGTCAAGCGGATGCATTTCATTTTTATTCATATTAGGTGTCTGGCAAAACACTCTTTAGGGGCATTACATACAGTTAAGCTTCGGGGTCATGAGCTTAAGGGCTATTGTACTATTTTTTATTGACTATTGTCATACACATATATACTTGAGGTTGCCGTATAACATTCATTTTCATAAACCTATGATTTCTCACCAACATTATTGTTGACCGTTTTAGCAATGTATTTTCAGGTAACTAAAGTAACAACATGTGACTTGCATATGGACCAACATGGAGTCGAGGAGTCGACGCGTCTCACTCTTTTACTTAATTGCACTTATGTATCGTTTGATCTTGTCGTACTTGTTTTCAATAAATTTTTAAAACCTTATGGGACCTATGTTTGTAAACTCTGATGTTTTAAATAAAATGATCAAACGTTGTATTTACAAAACGACACTTTAGGTCGTTCAATATAACCTTGTATGAGATGCCATGATCGTTACACCCAGGTATTCAATTCCGCTGCCATATAACAGGTAAATTCAGGGTGTGACACCAACGGTGGCGGGAGAGGTTTCTCAGGATGCTGTTGATGATAACATGTATAGGTGATGTTGGATATAAAAACATTAAGTAAACATATAAACGCAGCGGAGAAAAAGATCAAGAAAAATAGAAACCCTAGATGGGAGTTTTCTTTTGCCGTATCTTTTAGGGAGAGGGGGAGGAGAGATTTCTTTGGTAATCAGTTATATCTGATTATAGGGAGATTATATTCCTTAAAATCAGATAAAAATTCAAACCATAACCCCTTTGACCCTCCCTATAGGCCGGCCACCAAAAAAGGGCCTCAAATGGGCCTCCCATTTGTTTTCTAGTCCAATGTATTAAGTACTCTACTTATGCATTGGAAGCCCAATAATGATCCCGTGTTACGTTAGCTTATTTATATGTCGTAAGTACAATAAACACGACATAAAAGAGGTACCTAAGTGTATATGTGTGTGACCCAATAGGCTCACATATGTTTAGCCATATAATTATTTATTATGACACGAGCATACTCCAACAGCTCCCACTTGCGACGTCATAATAATCAAGTAATTATACAAGCAAAGGTTAGCGTTTAGCAACACGCCAATGCCCCTAGAAATATGTGAGGGTAGTTTCTTAAACTTCTCATTTAAATGGTTTATATATCATTCATCCTTTTGTTACAGATACTATGTTGAACACTAGACATGGATCAAAGTCATTCTATTT
>LBNU01005286.1:32723-45168 GCA_014162995.1 Artemisia annua | reverse complement strand
GCAGACTCTAGAGCATAACCCCAAAAGGACATTGGCAACGTTGTTAGACTCATCATCGATCAAACCATGTCTAGCAAGGTTCGATTTCTCCTTTCAGACACACCATGTGTTGTGGTGTATATGGCGGAGTGAATTGTGAGACGATCCCACACCTTTTTAGATGAACTAAAAACTCTTGACTCATATATTCACCTCCTCGATCGGATCGAAGAGCCTTAATGGTCTTGCCAAGTTGATTTTCTACTTCACTTTGGAATACTTTGAACGTTTCAAAAGCTTCATGTTTATGTTTAATCAAGTAAACATAACCATATCTACTGAAATCATCAATGAAAGTAATGAAGTAGTTAGCTCCTTCCCTAGACATTGTTCTAAATGGGCCACATACATCAGTATGTATGAGTCCGAGTAGATCTTTGGCTCTTTCTCCAACATGGGAGAAAGGCTTTCGTGCCATTTTACCAGATATGCAAGAAATGCATTTATCAAACGACTCATTGTCGGTTGACTCTAAAAGCCCATCGCGTTGCAACTTTGTAATACGTTTCTTGTTTATGTGGCAAAGATGGCAATGCCATAAAAAGGTAGAATCCAAATTACGTTTGGATTTCTTGTTGCTAACAGTATATATAGAACCATTGTTTGAAATAGGATCACGCATATCAATCTCAAAAATGCCATCACGTGGAATAGCATTAAAATAAAAAACATTATCCTTAGAAACAGAAATGCCAAAATCCGTAAATGTATGAATGTAACCATCATCTTTCAAAAGCGAAAGTGAAACTACACCTCTAGTAATAGTAGGTGCAAAATGGCAATTATTTAAAACAATAACTAGTCCATTTGGGAGGATAAGATCAAAGCTCCCAATTGCTTCCACAGCTGCACGATTGTTTTTTCTATCCTAATGAAAACTATTCCCTGTGAGAGAACGATCAATCCCCCGTACTTACCACTATCCTATACTACATCGGTCAGGTACACTGCCTGGTGGGGTTGTAAGCCTCTTGAGATCCCTCGAGAGGTAAAACCTGTTGTAAGGTCACAAAACCACGCATCAGGAACACGACCATACTTCTACTAGTTTTCATATATACACATGGCTCATCAAGATTTTAAGTGAAACCAATCCTTTTGATTTCCTCATCAAATCTTTTGTTCCAACTTCTAGATGCTTGCTTCAAGCCATAAATGGCCCTTTGAAGTTTGCATACTTTGTTAGGATGTTTAGGATTCACGAAGCCCTCGGGTTGCACCATATAAACGTCTTCGTTTAGGTGACCGTTCAAGAAAGCAGTCTTGACATCCATTTGCCAAATCTCATAGTCATAGTATGCTGCTATGGCTATATGAATCCTAATTGCTTTAATGTCTGCAACAGGCGAGAAGGTTTCTTCATAGTCAATTCCGTAGATTTAAGTGAAACCTTTTGCTACTAGACGAGCCTTAAAGGTGTGTACATCTCCATCCATGTCGGTCTTCTTCTTGAAGAGCCATTTACTCCCAACGGTCTTAGCATTGGGAGGTAGGTCGACCTTGACCCAGACATCATTGTCTTTCATGGATTGCATTTCCACATTCATAGCTTCGTTCCACTTATCGTGTTCAGGACTCGATATAGCTTCTCGATAGTTAGCGGGTTCACTATGATCCCCTAACTCATGTTCCTCAGCATCGATATAGAAACCATATTGTTCAGGTGCTTGAGGTATCCTTGCGGATCTACGAATGGGAGCAACATCTCGTAGAGGCTCAACACTTTCATGTTCAATCTCATGTTGATGTTCACTAGTGTCACTAGAAGGTTGTGCATCTTCGCTTTGAAGTTCATCAAAGTCTACTGTGCTCCCACTTGCTTCTTGTGAGATGAGACTGTTCTAAAAAAACTCAGCATACCGAGCAACAAGTATTTTGTTCTCAGGTGGGTAGTAGAAGTAGTAACCCATCGTTTCCTTTGGGTATCCTACAAAGATACATTTGATAGATCTAGGTTCAAGTTTGTTTAGCTATCTCGTTTAACGAGAGCCTCACAACCCCAAACCTTCAAGTAAGACAAATTAGGGACCTTCCCATGCCATATTTCGTATGGAGTCTTATCAACCTTCTTAGTTGGAACCATATTGAGTATGCGAGCTGCAGACTCTAGAGCATAACCCCAAAAGGACATTGGCAACGTTGTTAGACTCATCATCGATCAAACCATGTCTAGCAAGGTTCGATTTCTCCTTTCAGACACACCATGTGTTGTGGTGTATACGGCGGAGTGAATTGTGAGACGATCCCACACCTTTTTAGATGAACTAAAAACTCTTGACTCATATATTCACCTCCTCGATCGGATCGAAGAGCCTTTATGGTCTTGCCAAGTTGATTTTCTACTTCACTTTGGAATACTTTGAACGTTTCAAAAGCTTCATGTTTATGTTTAATCAAGTAAACATAACCATATCTACTGAAATCATCGGTGAAAGTAATGAAGTAGTTAGCTCCTTCCCTAGACATTGTTCTAAATGGGCCACATACATCAGTATGTATGAGTCCGAGTAGATCTTTGGCTCTTTCTCCAACATGGGAGAAAGGCTTTCGTGCCATTTTACCAGATATGCAAGAAATGCATTTATCAAACGACTCATTGTCGGTTGACTCTAAAAGCCCATCGCGTTGCAACTTTGTAATACGTTTCTTGTTTATGTGGCAAAGATGGCAATGCCATAAAAAGAAAGAATCCAAATTACGTTTGGATTTCTTGTTGCTAACAGTATATATAGAACCATTGTTTGAAATAGGATCACGCATATCAATCTCAAAAATGCCATCACGTGGAATAGCATTAAAATAAAAAACATTATCCTTAGAAACAGAAATGCCAAAATCCGTAAATGTATGAATGTAACCATCATCTTTCAAAAGCGAAAGTGAAACTACACCTCTAGTAATAGTAGGTGCAAAATGGCAATTATTTAAAACAATAACTAGTCCATTTGGGAGGATAAGATCAAAGCTCCCAATTGCTTCCACAGCTGCACGATTGCCATTACCAACGTACAGATGTAAAGCTCCTTGCTTCAGATTTCGGCTTCCCCTAAGTCCCTGCACATTATTATGTGAGTTCCACAACCAGTATCATATACCCAGGATTTGTTAGGAAAAGTGTAAAGTTCTATAGTGAAGATACCTGATGTGCTAGCGCCACTAGCTTTGTTCTTCCTTAGTCCTTCCAGGTAGGCAGCACAGTTGCACCTCCAATGCCCGACCACTCCACAGTGGTGGCAGACTGTGTCCTTTTCCGGGTGCTCCTTCTTGGCAGGTGGGGGAATTTTGGGTTCGGGGGCATAAACAAGCTTAGCCTTGCCTTTCCCTTGTCCCTTGCCAGGTGCCAGCGGTTTCCCCTTGTTCTTCTTCTGAATTCTGCCTTGGTTGATAGCTAGGACAACTGGAGCCTTCTTGGGCATGCCTTTCTCTGCAAGTTTCAGCATATTGTGCAGTTCGGCAATGGTTTTTCCCATGTTGTGCATGTTATAGTTTTGCACAAATTGGTCATAATCCTTCGACAGTGAGGTAAGTATCAAGCTCACTCCAAGGATCTAGGCATGGGATATCCCAGTCGGTCCATCTGGTCCAAATAGCCATTCATTTTCATGACATAGCTACTGACCGATTGTCCTTCTTCCTGCTTACAAGCATGGAAAGATCTAACCGTGTCAAATAGTTCCTGCTCTGCTTGCTGTTCGAACATAACTTTCAGTTCTCTCAGCATATCAAATGCTGCAAGGTTCTCTAAGTTCTTTTGCAACTCAGGAATCATGCTTGCCAACATGAGACAAGCCACTTCTTGTTGCTCGTTGCACCTACGAGTGTAGGCTTTTCGAACAGCAGCAGTGGCATTAGCAGCAGGTGCTTCAGGTAAAGCTTCTTCTAGATGGTAAAACTTTTGTTCAGCCCTGAGGACAATCCTCAGGTTGCGGTACCAGTCCAAAAAGTTGTTACCATTCAATTTCTCTTTCTCGAGAATTGATCTGATTGACGAGTTGTTCATGGTTTGATTTGGAGTTGTCATCTACAAAACAAACAAAGTTCAAATTTTAGTAAGTTTCAATAATTAATCATTTTTAAAATTAACTACCCATGTTTACAATATTAAAACAATTAATTTTACGAAAAAGGCTAAGATCCTCATTGAGGTTCCACCATCACCCCAGTTGATCTGCAAGTGACGGAGGATTCAATAGGTAGGTAACGTCGACCAATTGCATTACAAGTGCAACTCTTAGATCTTTATGGGACTCATGGCACTAGTGAACAAGCACCGAGTGTCAAGCTGGCATGTTTAGTCCCATCTTTGCCTCGGGTCAAGGTCTCGCCGCTCAACTCGATTAAGTCATCCAATTTAAGAACGTGCGAGAATATATCTAGGTCCCACGCATAGAGAATAGTCACCTTGGGTTACAATTCAACCTAGGTCCCACGCATAGGCAAAAGGTAATCTCAAGTGTTCTCAAAATTGGACGGCATGACTTAAATTTTGACGGGTAAAAGTTTTGATGTGGATCAAAGGTGTACGAAAGGAGCATGCATTCATCCTTCGTAGCACAAGTTAAAAACTTTTCTTAACTTAGGTCTAATCATTGTTTTAATTTATGTGTGTCGAGTTGTCCATTTTCAAGACTAATATTCATCCTAAGTGGATAATAAGTTTTGGACAATACATAAATGAAATAACATACATAACATGATTAAGTGTTATTTTTAAAACCAATGATTTTAAGTTTCATAAACTTATTTTAAACTAAATCAAAAGACTTAGTTTGAAGATGGTTTGTGTTTACCTTTAAGTTTTTAGAAAACTATTTTGCAATTTATATATGATCACAAGATATATAAACAACAAAATCACAAACACACAACCACAATATGCAAAGCCTCAACCGATGAATAACCTATGCTTGGTCTCATGAGCCATCACGAGAACCAAGAGTCAACTAGGGACAAAGCACACAACCACACGGAGGACTCCCACTTGCTCCAAGACAATCAAGAGCAAGTAGAAAGCCCATTATGCACATGAAATAGTGAATCTGTCAGCCAATAATTTCTGTGTTCGGAGGCCCAATAGACGTAGAAGGAAGCTTCCCCGGGCTTAGCTCAAAACTAGAAAGTTGTAGACCCATGTCTTGTGCACCTGCACAAAAAATGTTAGCAAAAACCTCCTTACCAATCAACGGGAAAAGCCAAAATACACCAGCATGTTCCAACAGACTTTTTCGGCAAAAATGTCATTAACTCTTTCGCCATTCACCACCAAGCATCGATTACATTATATTGAAAGTAAAATACAATTAATCTACTTTCTAACTACTGTAAAAATGCCCAAACAATGGCTACAACAAAAAATAATGATCATTACATAAATGCCGAAACAAGTGGCAAAACCCCAAAACACGAAATTTAACAACATTCACAACAATCCATGTCACAAGTGGTATAGGTTTTCATCGGCTTTGCATATAAACATAAAATACCATAATATTATGATCAAAACAAGGTGTTGGCTAATTCCATGGACAAACATGCATGTATTTGCCATGAACATAAAATAAATTGCAAGAATCGAAATATTAGCCAACGAAACGAAGTAATAAATTGACAAGAATTAAAACCCCTTTTGCTACGTGTGTCACATGGCTTAAGGTTCAAAACCCACTGATATTAGGATCTACAAAACATCATTTTACCACAGAATATTAAGCCTTGGGGGCTGATTTGAAATCGTTTCATAAATCGATAAAAAAACATGCGTTTTAGACCATTTTACACGTACCCGACTAGTATACCAATTAACATATGCATAACAAATGGCCATGGGATCAAAAAGTGCAGATCATAAGACCCCTAAAGGATGGTCTTATTCAAAGAAAATTAGCCCCGGGGGCTGTTTTGAGAACACCTTTTGATTCCATCCATAAAAATATGTTTTTACCATTTTTATGCATACATAATGATCATATGACAACATATGATGGCTCGTGATACCGCTATAGGTGATGTTGGATATAAAAACATAAAGTAAACATGTAAACGCAGCGGAGAACATCACCAAAAAGGATCTCATATAGCCATATGATCAATTAACTAATAAACACAACATGTTTATACCTTTGTAGCGTGATTGGTAGCAACGAATGGAGACTTTCACCTATGTGTCAACTCACCAACAAACCCAAGTGATCAAAGGAGATCACCTCTATGAATAGTCCACACTACACCTCACCGTATACCCCTTGGATGCTAATCTTAAACCCGTAACCTTGGAATGGCCTTTGAATAAACAAGATTCAAAGAAAGAGATCAAGAAAAATAGAAACCCTAGATGGGAGTTTTCTTTTGCCGTATCTTTTAGGGAGAGAGGGAGGAGAGATTTCTTTGGTAATCAGTTATATCTGATTATAGGGAGATTATATTCCTTAAAATCAGATAAAAATTCAAACCATAACCCCTTTGACCCTCCCTATAGGCCGGCCACCAAAAAAAAAGGCCTCAAATGGGCCTCCCATTTGTTTTCTAGTCCAATGTATTAAGTACTCTACTTATGCATTAGAAGACCAATAATGATCCCGTGTTACGTTAGCTTATTTATATGTCGTAAGTACAATAAACACGACATAAAAGAGGTACCTAAGTGTATATGTGTGTGCCCCCATAGGCTCACATATGTCTAGCCATATAATTATTTATTATGACACGAGCATACTCCAACAACATGATGTCGTGTTGAATACACAATGTCGCATTCGATGGAAGCTAGATAGAGTAATGGACTAATCCAAATGGGGACGACAGTCGTTGCATGCTGGATCTTAAGTCACCAGAAAAAGTAATTGACTAATCCAAGAGGGAAGGTAGTCGCAACATGTTAGGACTCAAAGAGTCGAAAGTCGAATGTCCCTATACCATAAAGCCGGAGTAAAGCCAAATCATTTGAGGATGTTATTCGCTGAGGTGAATGACCATGCACAAGGTCGCACATGAGTTGGTGGTGAGAGAATGTCACGAGCCAAATTCTAAAGGGCTGGAATTTGCTTCGAAGCGTGTTGAATGCGAGGGTCCATGTTTTATCCTGTTGGTCTTGTTGGAATACCCCAACGGTAAAGGTGTAGTATGTGCCACGAGTAAAAGACTCGATATAGCAGCACACTGGTAGAGAGTTGGGGTTTCTTTCCTGATGAATCTAAGGTAAAACGAAACCAGTGAACCTATATTATACACGAGATGGATGGTTTGTCCTAATCGGGTTAAGGACACCACACGAGGTCGATCGAAATAATGGCTTTATGAAAAATGGGTGAGGTTGACTGTTGACTGTATGTGTCTCTTGTTGTGAGAGTTTATTTTTGTATAGTTGGGGTGACACTAACAGTGTTTGTACAATGTATAAAAGCATCTGATGGTTCCAAACCTCCCCCGTGTATGAAATATCCATTTATCTATACAGGGACAATTTAGAGTTTACTGATAAACCTCTATATTATAATCAACAGCTTGTATGTGTGTCAAGTGTTGATCATCGATCAGGTAGACAAGGATGACAAGTGTTATATGATCATTGGTCTCGTACAAATAGTAACTAACTTTTTGTGAGGTACTCTGTGTACACGCCCTATATTATATATGTCGCGTTATTTTGCACCACCATTATGTGGGAACAATTGTCCCATGAATTATCTTCCACATAGAGGTACATCAGTGAATTAGGCCATTGCGTTTATATTAGATGGACATTTATGTTCGCATTAATGATGGACCTCTAAGGTAACTGGGCCATCTTATACATACATTAATAATAATGATATATTTATCTTATATACATTACGCGTTGGAGCCAACGTCGTTTCGCAAAGAAATAAAAAGATTTCGCAACAATCGATATGATGAGTTACAAAAACTACCTTGTACTTGTACATATTTACGGTTTTTTATATAACAAACTTTATTAATCAGTACGTAACAAACATCTAGCGATTTCTTTATAGAAAAATATGCACATGAAAAAGTTTCTAAATTGCGAATAAAATAAGTGCAATATTTTTGAATTACGTATGATTTTTTGAAAAATTATGAAATTTAATAGGCTTTTGTCTACAATGGCATAATCAAGATTAAAATAACCAATTTTTTATTTTTTAAGTGATATAATCGTAGAATTTACAAGTAAAGTATAACTAGTGCGGTAGTGCCATATTGTGTTTGGTCAACTGGTTTTATTTCTTTCTTTATTTCACTCTAACTTTAATTTTTGTATAATCCGGTACTTAATACTACTATCATTTTTATTATACCCCGAACTCCAAAAAGTTTATTTACAACTTGAAAATAGAAGACTTTTTTGATGTCAATAAAACCTGTTGTTAAGAAAACTGATTTTGTGGGCGGATAGTTAACAAACAGTCAAAATCAACCCAATAGCTTTGTGGGCGCACCAAGTAACCCATAAAACTTTACATATAGTTTTCCTTCTTGTCTATCTTATGGAGTAGTATATAATCCCTCACATTCATTTCTGCATGTCCAAAAACTTCATTATCACGTACTATAACTATTATCACATACACACTAATCATTCAAAATCAGCTATTCGCACCATGTGTGTCCCAGAAGCTAACACTCGAGTCAAGATTATACGCTTATGGCTTACAATCATTTGTATAAGTATTCTTGTTCTTTCGATTCAGTCGTGTAGCTCGGAACCAGAGATAATCACTATTGATGTTGACAAAGCAAACCTTCTTCTTCGCAAGGGTGAACACCGTTTCCGAAGAATTCAGGAAAGGGCATTTTGATTTCGATGATGCTCTTAACATTCCTTATATGTTTAATGCCCCTCAACGTAGGCTATGTTTGGTGCGGAGCTTTTTGGAGTTTTTTGGGATGATGAGCGGTGAGCAGTGAGCTTTTTGATTTTTAGTGTTCGTTTGGCAAAAGAGCGGTGAGCTTTTTGATTTCGATGATGCTCTTAACATTCCTTATATGTTTAATGCCCCTCAACGTAGGCTATGTTTGGTGCGGAGCTTTTTGGAGTTTTTTGGGATGATGAGCGGTGAGCAGTGAGCTTTTTGATTTTTAGTGTTCGTTTGGCAAAAGAGCGGTGAGCTTTGCTATTTTTTAGAAAAACTCATTTTTCTAATGCTTCTTTAACAAGGTGAGCACTGCTCACAGCTACTGCTCATAGCTCAGTACTACTGCTCACAGCTACTTTTACCAAACACACCCGTAAAAATGTTATTTTGTCAAAGAAAATCGTTTAAAAACATATCCTCTACACAAAGTATGATGCAAAAATGTGTAATCCAAAATAAATAGTATGATATTTCGTACTCGTTTAACTTTTTGTATCAAATACTTTTTATCTTGATGAGTGATGGAATTAGTGGTGTGATTTCAGGTAGGGTGAAAAATAACAAATTCTTGGAACAAGTACTGTCGTTGTGTAACAAGGATGATCAGCTTATCGTGGTAAAGCAAATTACATACATAATAATATACTTCTATACCTTAGATAATTATATTTTAGGTATGATTTCATTTTGTTTGAATATATAGTTATCTTGTATAAGGATAATTTCATCTTTAAAACATAATTTGCAATATTTACAAGATATATAGACAGAGCAAATGATATATGTTACTTTACATTTCCGGGATTAATGTCTTCAGTTAAACTAAAGAGCAATTTATATATGTAACTAATCATATGATGGTGGAATGTTATGTTTAAAGGGTTGTCAATACGGGGTTCGTTCTGTATATGCAACAAACATTCTTCTTAAAGCGGTATGTTAATTCATCTCAAAATTATTGTTCGCATTTAAAATTTAAATAAATGAACTGCAGTAATTATTATAAAAAATTAATTTCAGTGATTCAAACATGTATACAACATGGGAGGAGGATATCTTGCTTGGGTAGAGAATGATCTGCCTGTGGCAACGCTGGCGTTGACACCGAAACTCGAGCTTTGAGGTTTAATGTATGTATTAGCGGATTAGCCTATCATATGATTATCGAGTTTGTGTAAAATATAGAACGTTGAAACATTATCATATTCAATTTCATCACTTTTGTCGTGAAAGAAGTATGTTAGTTTTAGTAATTTGTACTCGAGGTGCCAAAAGCAAATGTTTTGACAAGGCGTAGTCTAAAATACGTGCAATGAGTATAATAACTACCAATTTGTAACACCCGTTTCCCGGGTACAAATAGGCCCCACCCTAGATGAAATTGACTAAGGAGTTAACGTGATTGGCTAGTTAACGAATGTAAGTTATAGTCAAACCCGATAGTCAAAGAATGAGTATTATGGCTATAGAAAATATTATGTGGCACAAATAGAAAGGAAATAGATTTTAAGGACTAAAGTTGTTATGTGCTATATAGGTTATAAGTTATTGCGGTCAAAGTAGAAGGAATGAGACTTAAGGGACTAATTATGCCAATAGGCCAAAGCTGCAACCTAACTAATATATCTAGGAGACTCTAGACTTTTCCATCTCATTCTAGGGAGTTGGAGGTCCGGTTTTAGAAGGGAGAAAAGGGAGGGAAAGATGATGTTATGATAATGATCTTGGTGAAGAAGTAGGGATGTTTTCCAAGTCCTTGCTTATGACTAGTGCTTCTTTAAGGTAAGTAATCTTATATATTTATTCTAATGAGGTTATAAGCTTGAGGAAAGTAGGATTTAATCATATGATCAAAGTAAGATCATATGATGATGTAGGAAGGAAGTTGAGTATGTTTATGGGTTATATAAACCCTTGTTTATGATGTTGATCAATTTATCAATAGGTTTGATTATGATGGATGATGATGATGATGATAATGGAAGAAGATGATGGTGAAAATGATGAATGTTAGCTTAGCTTGGAATCAAGGTAAGTAAGCCGGCTATAAGTTAATGTTATAGGGATTTCAATGCATTATATGTTATGTGTTGTTGATGTCAAGGTTATTGTATGACTTGATGTGTATGTGATTATGTGTAAGTAGATTGTAAGGCTAGTTTGGCATAACTAGCAAGAGAGTGGTAGAATAGGTTGGAAGTTGGTTAGAGAATGAATGGTGATGCTTAAGAGGCTTGAGAGGCTTAAGGTATGCATCTATGTTTAATGTTGTGAAAGAATAAATGGTTATGATGTGTAATGTATGAATGATGTATAATGTTGAGTTATATCTGCTTTACTTACTAAGCATTCGTGCTTAAGGTTTAAGTGTTCAATGTTTTGTAGGTTTATGTGTGATGGAAATGGTAAGCTTGAGCTAAGGATTAAGGTTTGCTAATGCGAAGGATAGAAGGTTTCATGTGTGTACGAGCTAGGTAGAATACCGAGCTCATTCAAGATGGTACCCCCGTGAGTCAATTTATGGTTTGTAAAGTGGAGTCAAGGGTTAAATGTATATTAATGGTGTCATAATGTTTTGGTGGTCAAACGGTGCGTCAAAGTATGTTTCATGTGTTTAAGGGTAAAGTTAAAGGGGTGTTTGGCATAAGTGTGATTATACCATTTTGGGTGGTAAACGGGTAAAACGATTATGGAAACGTTTTAGTATGTTAAATTAATGATGTTGGTTAAGTTTGGTGTGCAAAGGAAGTGGTAAAAGTCGTTTATTGTGAAATGGGTCAAAACGGGTATATTATATGCCTATTTGTAAAGTACCATTCTGAAGTGTCGATTGGTAAATGTTTTTGTATAGAAATGATGTTTATGATGTGTTTATGAAATCTGTAAAGTTTCGTGGGTTAACGATTCTCGGAAGTTGGTTTTCCGGAAGTAGAGCAAATATACTCTTATGTATTATTTTCTGCAGTGAGCATATGTCCATATGAAATTTCCATCATATGGGCATATGGTCACCTCAAAATTTTAGTAAAGGGCATATGGTCATCATATGGCCATATCGAATTTCAGCATATGGTCATATGCATCTGTCAGAGTATAAATGAGATATTTTCTAGTTTTTGTCAAATTTTCAAATTACGTATCTTTTAATCCGTAAGTCGTCACGAATCGTACCACCCGTCGTTTTAAAGATAATGAAGTCTAGTTTAATTTAAAAATGGTTCCAAGGTCTAAAAGTTAACGGATTGTAGTCAATGGTCAAAGGAGGATTGAAATGGTCGTTAAAGTCAAGTCGTTTCCGCGTGAAGTCAAAGTTTTTGGTCTAAGTGCGCACGGGGTGTAACACAATTGAGGATCAAATTGTACTTAAAGCCAAGGTAACATCATTAGATTGTGTTGCTAGCATTTATTTTAGTTGACTGTGACATGATAGTAGGATGACTCGATCAGTAGGGATGTCGAATAGAAAAAGAAAGATGAAGGTATAGCCCATATAGGAGAACTTGTTTTAGCCCTGTCGACACATTAAGACATCCCTAATTGGTAGTATGTAA
>LBNU01005286.1:20281-32608 GCA_014162995.1 Artemisia annua | reverse complement strand
ATTAACTTAAAGGCTAGACTTCATCCTAACACATAGCACATTACAAGACTTCAATACTTGATGTGACAACACTTATTAAAAGACCTAAGTCACATCAATTTAGCTATGCATTGATTCATGTCAAGTTAAACATAAAATACATTTATGAAAGACTATTTCTAAAGCTTTCATTTAAACAATACAAAACAAGTTCATGTTTAAATAGAAATGCAAAGCTTAGTTATATAAGACTTAGAAACTAAAGTGATGTTTTATTACAAGCTAAAGTTTGTACTTTGTCATTAACAAAACTTAGCAAAGATCGTTAAAATATAAATAACGTTTTTAGGCGATATTTGTATTAACAGTAACATCATTAGATTGTGTTGCTAGCATTTATTTTAGTTGACTGTGACATGATAGTAGGATGACTCGATCAGTAGGGATGTCGAATAGAAAAAGAAAGATGAAGGTATAGCCCATATAGGAGAACTTGTTTTAGCCCTGTCGACACATTAAGACATCCCTAATTGGTAGTATGTAACTTAACAAAAGATCCTTAAAATAACATGTCTGCATTAAGAAATATTGCCTTTTACACATACATTTCTTATCCATTCAAACACATAATATATGGATCTTCATTATACTGTAAGACCTTTTACCAAGATTCTTGATCGCTGAATAACAGCTAGTGATGTCGATTTTTACATTGAACTACTGATGTATCAGCATTTTCCATTGTCCCGCATGGATAAAAACAGCGACAAACGAAACCATCACATTCTACACCTGTATGATCTCCATGACGGTCTGCACAAAAAGCATTACAAAGATCTAGTCGACATTTTTCACCAAAAGAAATATGATCACAGCAAATTTGCTCCACATTACGAGACTCAGTACCTGAAAAGTTTTAGATTGCATATTTCACACTTGTTAACACAGACAAAATTCTTAAATACTGATTTGGGGTAGATCCAAATCCAAAGGTAGCAGACTAATTTACAGGAACACATGGTTTGGGCTTTTAAACAAATGAACTATTGCGGGTTGGCCCATACTTTGAGCCCAAAATCTTTTTATTTCGGCTTTTGATATGATTGAAAAAATCCTAAGTCCCAACTAAATGTTTGGGTTTTACTACGTATTTCCTTTTCTAATATTAAAATAATAATTAAAAGAAAAAAAAACACGAAATATAATTTTATTTATTTTTTAATTTTGATTTTTGTAACCTTTTAAGTGGTTACTCAAGATTATGTGAATGAGTGTGATTTTACTTCTGTTGATAGGCTTTTTCGTTTGTTCAGAGAAAGGAAAAACGGAAATGTTTCTTAAGACTTTTAATAAAAAGAAGATAACAAACAGCTACCTGTTATAACGAGAAGTGCTACAAACATGGTGACAACCAAGAATTTTGTCATGCTGATATATTTTATGTATTCTTGAAGAATTCTCTAGTGCTTTGGCATACTTATATACATGAGATGAGATCAAGGTTTATGCACAATTTAATTGCCATATCATTTTCCTAAGGAAAGGACTTTATTACAATTATATTAATTGCATGTTTGAGCATATATGTTACATTATTCAATGGCTTTTATTTAATTTGAATATGTCATATCTTATTATAGTATGTATCTAATTATAAGAAAGTGATTTAACTTCTTTTAATTTGTTCTTACAAATCTTGTGGTTTTAACATGTTGCAAGTTATAGAGTGTAAGGAGTTAAAATTAGTCATCAATGCATTACACATGTCATAAAATATATTGTTAAGGTGGTGGCAGTCATGATCCCATATCTCAACCATATCTCACCACCCACTAATAACATCATTCCACTTCATCACATACCTCACCATACTTTTTTACCATGATCCCATACCTCACATAATTTTATTTTTTTATTTTTTATATTCATAAATTATATTAAACAATTTAATAAAAATATAATATTTCATTAATAATTAAAGAAAAATTACATAATACTTAAAAAAATTTGTTTACTAGAATAATGAAGAAAGTAGGATGCTATTTAACAAAAACACTTTAAACAAGTTCGAATAGAATATATGAATAGTTAAGGGACGAGTTATGTAAAACTTAAAACCAAATAAATAAGTAGAGTATTCATCTCCTTAATCAACACTCCCAAACGCATTGAGTTAATAGCTGCTGTTGTTCATGTTCTTCTTTAAAAACGACATTCATGTAAGTCCAAAAAGAACCCAACGTTCCAAAATTTAATGCCCCAACGTCTATATTTCTTCCATGCCGTTGAGGCAAAGTATGCCGCCCCCCTGGCCCCTTCCATACCGAATCCATACCGCAGAAGAAGCGGCGGTGTTGCCGCTCGGTATGAGGGCATACCGAATCCAAACCGCACCCATTGCCACCACCCTAAGAAGATACATTATAAAGACTAGCAAAGTACTTGCACATCGTGTGAGTATCATCTAATTAAAATTTTTGTGAACAATATTTTTCGAATACATTTTATATAGCAATAAATTTATAGATGTCGAGAATCTTTTGTTAGAATAAATAAAGCAGGAATAGTTAATATAAAAATAGTTGGGGTACCCGTTCAAGGTTGTGTCAAATAAGCATGTCAGTTTTATTTATGATACAAGAGTTCGTGGAATCGTTGTAGTTGTAGCTGATCATCTCTCGTAATATCAAGTAGGTATGAGACATTATTATATAATATCTAAAACATAAGTTTTTGAAGAATATTAGGTGACTTGTTAAGTATGGCGATGTCTAAATGCATATTGTGAAACAATGTTATAGAAAAATCACAGGAACTTTTCACTTCTTTTTGTGTTGTTGAATTGCAAAACATGTAAATGTCTATAATATGTATAAAACACAAATATTTTTTCTTGAAACTTACGACTTAAAAATAAGTAACGCGTTTTACCCAATATACACTTAATTAAAAATAGTAACATCTATGACTAAATTAATAGTTTAAATATTGTTTCATCCTCATTATTTTAGTATCATTTTACGTTTTTAACCAATAGATTTTTTTTTCTCGCAATGACTACAAATTGAACCTGTAAGTGTTGCATCAACGGTCATACCAGAACCACAAGTTCACGGGTATAATTATTTGTCATTATACATCGTCGCTTTGCGCGAGTATTCATCTAGTTTAATATTAAACATATACATAGATAAATCAAATTTAATAGAGAATGTATACAACTACCATTGTTGTTATGACTATAGGGTCGGGCGATGGTATAAATGTATCCAATGAAATGCTTTGCGATGGGGTACGTTGCCAGGTCCACATGACTTCGTTGCCTCTTTTTGCTTGAACGCCATGATTGGATCATGTTGACACTCCCTATCTGTTCCCTAAGGGACTCTTGCTCCATTTAGTTATTGTCATCTACTACCCTGGGTTGTGTGTCAGGGTGGGCAGGTTTGTTTGTGCAAATAGTGAGGTTATCCCTATGAGTTTTTGGTTTAGGATGTCCAGGGTTGGGTAGTGATGCATGGATTGCAACCCTAACAAAAGGTTTGGCTTCTCAAGGGATCTTGAGAAGCTTGCAATCCTCCAGGCAGTGTACCTGATCGTTGTAGTGTAGTATAGGTAAATTCGGAGGATTGATCGTTCTCTAGGGGAATAGTGTCGTTAGGTTGAAGTGTATGCCAATTTATGTTTAGAGGTGAGGGATGATTATTTTTGTCTTTTTATATTTTATGAAAGAAAATTAAAAATCTCGGTTTTGAAAGAGTGTGCGAAATTAGTTGCTAGTCAACTAACTCAAAAGCTATTTTTATAAAACAAAAATTAAAATAACAAGAAAAGTAAATGTGGTGAACTACTTACAAAGAGACAAATGTGTTTACTTAGACTTAATTACTCCCTAGTTATCTTTTATTTATTTGTTAAATGTCACAGTGCAGTTGTTTTAGTTGAAGCGTTGTATTCCTTAATATCAGTCGTAAGGCCGTGCTACATTCCACAATTCTATGAATATCAATTTCTCCTATAACCTCACATTAAGTAAACTAACATAGGATCATTAAAATCAACTCATGCAGTAAATACAACGAGAAAAACCAATATTGCACACATGGTTCCGTTTTCTAAGACGTTCAAGCTAGTTACACAAAGGAAGTCAACCAGTTTTCTTAGCCTAACGTGAATCAATCAACTAAACAATAGACAACGCATCAATAATCAATAACTAGGTTTCATTAGATCTAAGCAAACACCAAGTAAATTAAGCTAGCATGTTAAAAGGAAGAAAAGATAAACAAATAATCAAACAACACATAAACATATTGAATGATTAAAGGAGTACTTAACTTCAATTAAACATAGATGAAAAGAGGTTGTAAAAGGCTTACAAAAGCTGTGAAATTCGTCTAGGGTTTAAGCCTCCAAAGTGTCACACTAATGAATGAAAAATCAAAAACTATAAATTGATTACAAGTTGACGGCGTCAGGTTATGGATCCTGACGCCGTCATATCGCCGTAATTAGGGTTTCGTCCTGTGCAAGTCACCATTTTGACGGCGTCACAAATTAAGCCTTGACGCCGTCATTTGTAATCTTTACACGTGACGTCCTTCTCTAAAATACACCTGACACCGTCAGGTGTAAATTCTTGATTTATGTCTGACCCAACGTGTGTTAATTCTTCTAACTTCAAAATAGAAGCTGATGGCGTCACAAGGTATAGGCTGACGCCGTTAGGTCTTCTTTTATGACAGGATTTTCGCGACTTTGTCGTTTACTTCTCTTTTGCGTCCAAAATCATCCAAAAAGCTCCATTTTCCATAATTCTCGTCCCAAGTAACTAAAATACAAAAAGAAATGATTTGAGGCAATATTGATCATATAATCACGATTTTGGGCTTAAATGACCCCTTAAAAAGATATCAAATAAATATTTATCAGGTAGACTGGGTAAATGCTTTATCCTACTTTCTATGAGTTCCCTAGTGTTAGATTACAAGTGACGGCGTCAAGGCTTAATTTGTGACGGCGTTCGAAAGGCGACTTGCACAAGACGAAACCCTATACACGGCAGGCTAACATCGTCAGAACCCATATCCTGACGCCGTCAGCATTGTAAATCTATATATAGTTTTCGTTTTATTTTCATTAAGTGTGACACTTTTGGAGACCAAAACCCTTGACGAATTTTACAGTATGTGTAAGGCTTTTACAGCCTCTTTCATCCATGTTTTATTGAAGATAAGTATTCCCTTTAATCATTCAATATGTCTATGTGTTGTTTGATTATGTGTTTATCTTCTCTTCTCTTTAACATGCTAGCTTAAATTCTCTTGTGTTTGCTTAGATCTAATGAAACTTAGTTATTAATTATTGATGCGTTGTCTATTGTTTAGTTGATTGCTTCACGTTAGGCTAAGAAAACTGGCTGACTTCCTTTGTGTAACGAGCTTGAACGTCTTAGAAAACGTAACCATATCGTGCAATATAGGTTTTTCTCGTTGTATTTAGTGCATGAATTGATGTTTATGATCCTATGATTGCTTTATTAACTCAAGTTTATAGGTGAAATTGATATTCATAGAGTTGGGGAATGTAGCACACCCTCACGACTGGTATTAAGGAATACAATCCTTCAACTAAAAGAAACGACGTGACAATACAACAATTCAATAAAATATAAGTAGGGAGTAGTGACATCTAATTAAACACATTTATCTCACCATAAGAAGTTCACCACTTTAATTTTCTTGTTATTTTAATTTTAATTATAAAAGTAGCTTTTGAGTTAGTTGGATAGCAACTAATTCCGCCCTTCCTATCAAAACCGAGATTTAAATTGCTTTCTAAAAACATAAAAATACAAAAATAATCACCCCTCACCTTTATACTTAATTCGACATACACTTCAACCTAACGACACTATTCCCCTAGAGAACGATCAATCCTCCGGATTTACCTATACTACACTACAACGATTAGGTACACTGCCTGAAGGATTGTAAAACCTTTTGCGAGGGTTACAATTCTCGCATCAAGTAGATACCGATTCTAGATTGTTAAAAAAGGGGAGAGAAAATGAAAATTTGAAAGTGTATAAGTGTTGAGGTATTATCGCAAAGGTGGTCAATGGAAGCTATGTGTAGACATTGAACTTGAATGCATATGATCACTAAAATGATTATGAGAATACTAATGTACTTGCTTGTATAAACTAAACTTTAGTCTAGTGTGACGTAAAATGTCCAATGAAGGTTCTCGTTATGCGCGAGATAACGTAACGGCTATGAGTAAAGTTCATTATTTACTTGTTTAGAATGAAACGTTATAGTTTATGAAAAAATGTTAACCTGAAATTGTCGGTTGTTACAATATTCAGAGCTAAATTTATGACGAATAGAAAACTGGTTGTTTAGACTGCTCCCAACAAGGAGCAACATCTCACCGCGTAAGTAGTTGTGCAATGTGGGCCCCTTATTTCTAGTATCCGTTGCATTATAATTATACTAGCTTCAAGGCCCGCCTGATGGGTGGCTAGCTTTTAGAATTTGTTTATAAGATAAAAGAGATTGTAAAATGCATGATACGTCTTATAGAAAACGAGTAAAATGATGAAAAGGTGAAAAACATTAGCGAGAACAATTTGCATGTTATAGCAAAACCATTAAGTGAGAACAATCACTAAAAGTTTCAACCATTGATTTGTTATCTTAAAGCATACATAACACCTTTTTGGTTTTACATAAAGGTGTGAAACCGACGATATAATGATCTATAATATGACCGAAGCTTGTTAATTTCCAGAAATTCAATATAAAAAATTAGAATTGCAAGTGGTCATATGCTAACATGGGTTTTGAGCTTAAATGTTAATTGAGGAATAGCCTTATGCTTAGTATACATGACCAGTTTTACAAAATTTGTATGTCGTATACGTGTCAGGTATTTCTTCGAATGATTGATCATTAAGGCATTTGATATTCTGAAAAAGCAAGCAAAAAGTTATAATATCATCAGAGTATTATTTATACAACTAGTGTTGAGGTTCTTTTTAGAACCAAATAAATTGCGAGAACTGCGAGAACCAATCTAAGCCATTAAATATTTGATCAATGGCTGAAATTACTTGTGGCATAATTGTAATTACATTAAATATCATGTCATTTTTCATAAATGGAAGGGGGTAGTAATGGAATTTCGGATTAAAGTTTTCAATAACTGATCCTAATTATTATGTCAAATGATAAAGAAGAAAAAAAAAACACCTAAACCTAGCCGCTCTCCTATGCCTCCCACAAAGAATCAGTTGCTTCCATTATCTTTCAAAACCGTCATCTACCCTCTTATGCCTTCATTCTCGATCTCTGTCAATTAAACTACTCAAAAAGTCCATAATGTTTTATTAGTTCTACCTATTGTGATGATTAATCAAATATCAAATATATTATATAATTTGAGGATGGATCGTGTGGTTACATTCAATATTTATTACTTGTCACGCAAATCCACAAATGGGGATACACTTGAGGTAATTAATATACTTTATTCATGTGAACTTTTAAGTGGATTTTGATGGTCTTATAAACATGTTTTGTGTAATTTTCGTTGTTAAAAATGCGTACAGTTGCTACCTTTTTTTTTTAATTTGATTTTGACTTTTATTTGGTTCTTAAAAGCATGATCGGTTGGTGTTTTGGTTCTCTAATTAGTTTAACGTTTTGATATTTTATTTAAATAAATATGTTATATAATTTGGTTATATTTTAAGTAGATTAGGTTTTTGGGCCGTTGATTGTGATTGCTTGTGTTACACTTGTTATTTTCATTAAAATATAGTTAATTAATCGTTGGTAATATGCTTTTGATGTTACATTTCTAAGGTTTGAATATATTTAAAATTCCGTAGTGTTCAACAATATAGTTGGTTTTCATCAAATGTGATAAGAACTTAATAATTTCTTTGAGAGTGCTAGTGTCATTAGTGGTGCACATGATTGTTAATATTCTATCAGTTGATAATTCTTTGAGATTGCTAGCGTCTAGTGCACATGTGTTTTAAGGTTATATAAAATCAAGATTTGGTCATTTTTAAAGAGTGTGCATATGTGTTTTTATAATTGTATAAAATACAATATTAATAAAAGGAGTGTGCATGTGTGTTATTGAGAGTGCATATGTGTTTTCATAATTTCTGATGAATTTGATGCCTTCTGTGTACATGTGTTTTACAGTTTTTGAGTTTAAATGTATTGAAAGTGCATAAATATTTTTATTTATGATATAAGGATGTTTTTGTTTAGTTTTGATTTAAGGGTGCACTTGTGTTTTTTGTTTTAAGGATGTACTAAGTGCATAAATATTTTTACTTATGATCGAAGGATGTTTTGTTTAGTTTTGATTTAAGGGTGCACTTGTGTTTTGTGTTATAAGGCTGTACTAATTTCTCAAAATGGTCTATTTTGAACAAGTCAGAAATTCATTGTGCATATGTGTTTTGTTAGATGTTATGATTAAATAATCCGTTTATTAATTGGTTGTGGTTATAGGTACGAGTATGATGATCGATGTCAAGAGTGCACATGTGTTTTGTACATACTATCTAGCGAGAAAATAGTTATGATAAAGAAGTAAAGAATAAAGACACAAGTGCATGAAGTTGCGAGAAGATTAGTAGACACGGCTACACCTCAATGAAACTTTTATTTACTCTTTACTTTTAGAATTTTGTATTTGGATTGTCTATGACATGATTTTTTATTTTGTGTATAATGTTTTTGTTTTGAAATGTATACAATACATGTAAAATATTTATGTTTGTCATTCAATACACTTGTGTAAATATTTTTTTACCAAAACACATTATATTTCTAAGCAACTGAACAATAAAACAATAAAAATATATGTGAATTTACCTTATATAAGAAAACACATGTGCACCATACTTTTTGAAATCATGCATGCTGGAAAAATTATTATTTCAAAAAAGAAAAAAAAAATGTTCCTAGAATTTAGGACCTAGAAAAACGTTTTTTATTAAAAGGATTCAAAAGAAATAAAAAAATATATAATTTTACCATTATACCCTTTTGAATTAAATATTAAAAATAAATATTCAATAAAATCTGATTGGTTGATGTTGGTTCTCGCAGTTCTCGCAATTTATTTGGTTCTGAAAAGAACCTCACCCTATACAACTAATAGTTAACTATAACCCAAGTTTTGTTAATACATAAATAATAGCTTATAGGAGTATGGGCATTGTGTTTTAGATGAGAAGTAAAAGTGACACTGGACCTTTTGTTCATATTGTAAAGCAAGTTACATCATTTGACGTGTCCTGCTGTAAAAGTTCTCAACTTACTTGTTTAAGTGTATGAAAAACTCTGACTATTTGATTGTTAACAGATAAAGGGGCGTTTGTTTCGGCTTAATATAGCGGGCTTATGGCTTATGTGGTTTTTGGTTTATGTTTAATAAGCTCATTTTTGTGGCTTATTTTAAAACTTTTTGGCTTATATAAGCTTATTATGTCATAATAAGCTTTATATAAAAGTTTCAAAATAANATATATAATTTTACCATTATACCCTTTTGAATTAAATATTAAAAATAAATATTCAATAAAATCTGATTGGTTGATGTTGGTTCTCGCAGTTCTCGCAATTTATTTGGTTCTGAAAAGAACCTCACCCTATACAACTAATAGTTAACTATAACCCAAGTTTTGTTAATACATAAATAATAGCTTATAGGAGTATGGGCATTGTGTTTTAGATGAGAAGTAAAAGTGACACTGGACCTTTTGTTCATATTGTAAAGCAAGTTACATCATTTGACGTGTCCTGCTGTAAAAGTTCTCAACTTACTTGTTTAAGTGTATGAAAAACTCTGACTATTTGATTGTTAACAAATAAAGGGGCGTTTGTTTCGGCTTAATATAGCGGGCTTATGGCTTATGTGGTTTTTGGTTTATGTTTAATAAGCTCATTTTTGTGGCTTATTTTAAAACTTTTTGGCTTATATAAGCTTATTATGTCATAATAAGCTTTATATAAAAGTTTCAAAATAAGCCACAAAAAGTGAGCTTATGAAACATAAGCCGAAAACCAAATAAGCCATAAGCCAACTATATAAGCCGAAACAAAAACCCCCTAAATAAGAGAAATTTCATAAAATGGTACATTTAGTATATGTAGGTATAAAGTACATGTAGCTCGATAACCTTATTATACCGTTAGGTAATCAGTTTTGTTGACATTTACATGAAACATATTATTTCAAACGTATACTGCCTATGCCCATCTACAACATCTCATAGCTATAACAACATATCAAAGAGCGATTACATGACTAACTACCAAAGATTACATGACTAACTACCAAAGAAACTCTTTCTTTATGACAATGGTACTTTAATTGTCCTGTACTCCTGTCATAACCGCACTCTAGCATTTGCTCTGTGTCAACAAAAGTAAGATACAAAAAATGAAAGCATGAGTAAGCATTTTTTGGTAAAATAAAAACTGACACGCCCTATATTTATAAGAACATTACCAGGGTGATCAAAATTATACTCGTGGACAGGTTCAGATTCTTCAGCCCTCAAACCATGATAGAACGAATCCTGCAACACAATTTGAAAAAGAAAAAAAGAAAAAAAAAGGAAAAAAAAAAGATCATCAACGTTTGGATACCATCCTCATCAAACTTTTGTGTTAAATAGAGGTGTACCAAATATCTTGTACGGAGTACTGCGTATCAGATAATTAACATTAACCTAAATCATAAAACTCATGTCTAAAAGAATGGAAATGCATACATACAATCTCCCATCTCAGCCATTTTTCTTTTTTGTTGATAATAATGATATGCAACTATATATAATGTGAGCACCGAATCAGTAGGAGCTGTAAGTGCAGCAAGAACATCATTCCACCTAAATTTATTATCACATCATAAATATAACTAACAATTACCAATCATTGATATTACTATCTTAATCAATGCTGAGGTGAAAAGAAAATATGTCAAAAACTTACAAACTTAGAGAGTATTCAACTTGAAGCTGTGACATTCCGGGCAATAAAAAAATGTTTCATATCAGTGCATCAAATTAATTTGCTATATCTGATTGCAACCATGTTACTGCATTATGTTCATCATTTTTAGTATTCCTTATTAGGTACGCTTAATCAATTAGCTTTTGATGTACGTTAGACTCTCAATCACGTATAAATGCACAAAATTACATACATAAGTTTAAAATATATGTAGTGATGAGAATTTTACGGAAGCATAAAAATGGCTCACCGATGCACAAAAACTTCCTGACACACTCCCAAAACGTGCTGATGATGAGAAAATGAAGACGAGTAGATCTTAAACTTTTTTTTTCTTAATCTGAAACCTTCAAATCGGATAAAAATAATTATACAGTATCATTCATAAAGACAAACCGAAAGTATTTTCAACAGTTGAAAAATAAAATCATTGATGCATTTTATCAAACACTTTGAGTACATGAGAATAACATAAGCTTCAAGCCAGATGCTTAATTTTTTAGTGAAGCAAAATAAGTTACCTTTTGAATGTACTAAGTAGTCATAAAAACATATTAAATCATCATATTTTACAATCAGATTGATACTAATAATCTAAACACGAATCGTATGTTAAACAAACCAAATCCAAATTCAACACTATAACGCTAATACATGAACAAAAAACTATAAAAAATAAGACTTAATATGCAACACCAACACATAACCTTTTAAAAATCTAATTCAAGACTTTCATCAAACACCTAATATGCAATATTAAACCAACAAAATAAGTTGGATAACACAGGATTTTCAGGCAAAGAAAAAAAGATGAGATTAATCTGTAGCATAATGTTTTCTGTTTTTTAAGTATTGCTTGTTTCATTCAAGACAAATATCATCAACGTGCAAAAAGCAAAAATTATATTAGGGTTTAGATTTTAATTTTGAAATTGAATACCTTTGAAACGAATTATAACTCTGTTGATTTTTTGACGAAAATTAAGGGATTGCGTTTTTTATAAGCCTTTGATCTCCATGTGGAAGCTAATATTGTTTTTTTCGTTTTCCAGTTAGGATTTGGGGGCTAGGGTTTTGAAAAAGGAGAAATTGTGTGTGTTTTTTTTATGTAAGGATACACCGAATGAGGAATGCTAAAAGAATCCCGCCCAAAAATTGACAGGGTCAAATGTTTGAAGGGTGAAAAGCATCACAACCGTTAGATCAGGTTTAATTTCCAGGTGGCAGGTTTTAAGCAATTTTGAGAGTGAGATCGATTTTCAAAACCCTGTTTTATTAGTATAGTAGATAAAAAAAT
>LBNU01005286.1:8847-19945 GCA_014162995.1 Artemisia annua | reverse complement strand
AAATCAAAATCTTTTTGTCTTTTTTCTTTTTATATTTTTTTTTTCTTTTGTTTTTGTTTTCTTTTTGTTAACCCTTACGTCAACTGAAACCGTTTCGCTTTATGGGTTAATCGGGTAACCATTGATTTCACGATTATCTTTTGTTGTGAAAACTTATTTGGTTTACAACCGCCCTCCTTCAACGGAAGACCGAGGATGTTTATTATATTTTTNTTTCTTTTGTTTTTGTTTTCTTTTTGTTAACCCTTACGTCAACTGAAACCGTTTCGCTTTATGGGTTAATCGGGTAACCATTGATTTCACGATTATCTTTTGTTGTGAAAACTTATTTGGTTTACAACCGCCCTCCTTCAACGGAAGACCGAGGATGTTTATTATATTTTTTTTGGAGTTTGTTGAATACTTGGTGACAAGTATTCCCATTTTATTTATTTATTTATTTATTTATTTTTATTTTTCAAAAACAATAACTTCCCGGGAGAAGGTTCTTCAAATAAAAAACAACAAACGTAAACGTCAAATTCGTTTCAAGCCTTCCCCGGCAGCGGCGCAATAATTGATGTGAGTATTTTGTAGTATGTTTATTCCAAAGGAATATTCGTGAGAATATTCCTCGGGTCGTGTCCCAACGAAGGTTTGACAGCGTTTTCGACGTAACGAATGTGCTCGTGTGAAGTGAATTGGAAAATATAGTTTTGATTGGATTTTGGTATTATTCTACAATTGACATTAAAATAAACTAAGGATGCAATATGTACAAGCATGTAAAGCACGTAATCAAATAACGCAAACGTAAACTATAAATAACGTCTAATTAGCAAACTAAAACGCGAATGTTAAGCTAGACTAAACCGACGGGCTCAAAAGTAATTTTTAAAACTTTGAAATGATAAAAGAAAATTTTAAGAAAAAGAAAAATATATTTTTGACTTTTTATTTATTTATTATGAATTAAAAACTATTTTTGCACTTTTATTTAATAAAAGAAAATCAAACTAATTATAAAATGAAAAATTAATTCTACAAATTTATTTTCTAAAAAGCTTTTTAAACTGAAAATGAAATTTAGAAATAAAATCAGAAACTATTTTTGTCTTTTTGTGATTTAATTTGAAATTAAAAATGATTTAAAATTCTAAAAACTATTTAAAAATAAAATGAAATAGTAAATGAATGAGAAAAATTCTGAAATTTTTATGGGAATTCTAAAACTTAATTTGAAATCTATGAAAAATAAAAAAATGGAAAAATAAGTAGTAAAGTGCTTTTTGGGCTTAAAGCAGCTTATTGCAAGTGCTTATTTATAAGCACTTGCAAGAAAAACTATATGAAACTTATAAAGCAGGTTCACAGAACTCAACTAAGCTCAATCACAAAGAATTCAGACCACAAGCAATACCAGAACACTCAAGTGAACAAATAAGCAGTTAGCATGAAGCTAGCAATAAGCAAAAGTAATTCAGAATAAGCAGATGGTTCAGGTAACATGTAAAACAATCAAACAACTTCAATAATGCTCAACTACATCAAACAAACTCAGATCACAGGTCAAAAAGCTATACTGCAGACCTTATGTAAATTCAGCAACCAAGTGCTAAGTTCCTACTTTACACAGTCAAAATAAGCAATAAAATAAGCAGAAATAATGCAACTAATGGGGGCAAAAGATTCACTACCAAGCAGAGAGTGCAAAAACTCTAAAAGCCCTAATTCTAATCAACTAATTGAAGCCTAATTAGTCCATGATTCAGCAGGCAAAACCATAATAATGACTGCTACTTATACAGTGTATGCTGACTTTTCATTTGCTCATGTACTGACTATTTTGAACTTTGAATGCTTAAATCTAATCCTAGAAGTAATTTGAGCATGTTTGAGCATTAAAATCTTATTTCCTACATAAAGTTTCATCAATTCTACAAATTCAGTAAGCAAAGATCCCACAGTTAAGAAAATACAGAGCTACTTAGACTTATGTTGACTTAACTACCAATTTCCTACTGCTATTGAACATTTCTCACCTATTGTGAACTAGCAATGCAGAAATAGCAACAAAACAGCAGCAACTACACCTAAAAAACAGCAGATCCAAACACTACTAGACTTAGCAAAACACTACTAAATGAAGTTCTAATCTGAATTACGGCAAACCAATGATCACACTTAGTTCAAAAAATAAAAAATAAAAAAATAAAAACATCTAAAAGAGCTGTAACAATAGCAAATCACATCATTCAACAACAAGAACATGGTAATGCAGTCTATGCTATATCTAGGCAGTTAACTATGAGAGTATATGGAGCAAACTCTAAAACTACTACAAGTAACCAACTAGGCAACTAATTCATGATGCATTCTCAACTACTAATCAACAACTTAAACAAACACACTACACTAGCAGATGAGTATGCTAAGGTTGAGAAATTAAAATGAGTACTTACAGTATGCATACCCTAACTGACATAGGGTAAATCACAACCAAAGCCTATCTTTGAGATAGGCTCAAATCTCATCTCTGCAACCATACACCACCTCAGTATCATGAATCAAACACCATTCCATTATCTTCATCATTGAATTGACTTTCGTTAACTAGAACAAGTTTAGGCAGAACTGAATTCACAACTAATTGCAAGCTGCTGGTTAAGCTAGAATGAGCTTCTGAGACAAGATTAAAAGCTATTGAAAAGGAATTTAAGAGCTTAAAACAATTTGGTAAAGCTAAAAGTAATTGGAGACAAGGTAACTTTAAAAGTAAAACTGAAATTCTATTAATAGTTGAAATTGATTACAACAATTTTAAAAACAGAATAGAAAAGCTTAAATCAAGCTACTACAAGCTACTTAAAAAGCTACTACTAAACTACTAGATTACCCTAAGCTACTCCTAATCTCCTAACAGCCTCAAATTGTGGAATGAAGGGGGCTTATATAGCCTGAAGAGAGAATGCTCAGAAGCCTCTAGAATGAGAATCAACCCCGAATATACTCCATAAGATCCCTTGTGACTCAAACGAACCAATCAAAGCTCTTGAATTCACCCAAATGACGTGTCTGGACCCGAATAACCTGCTTCCACGTGTGATTCTTCTTGGTCAGAGGGTGTCAGGTGTGTGTTGGAATTGACAGCGTGCCCGTTAATTGTGTAATTATAGTGAAGTGGGTAATTTTGAGGGACAGGTAAATTATTAGGGTTCTTGGGATTGGGGGAAAAGGGTACGGGGGTTCAATTTGGGGGAGGGAAATGTTTTTGTTAATTTTTATTACTTTTGACTGTTCTAGTGGGTTTGACCGAGGGGTAAGGGGTGCGGAGGAATGGGCTTGGATAAGTGTAATGGTGGATTGGGTTTATGGTTTATAGTGAACAAAGGCTTGGCAGGTTTTTTCTATAATAGGTTTAGGATAATTTTTTGGTTTTAGGATTAGAGTTAGATACAATTTTAGGTTAAATGGGTGAAAAATGTAAATTTGGCAAACTTGGTTTCCAAGGGTAATTGCTGCCATAGTGATCAAACTCAAGGTTGAATTTGATTTTTAAGGCATAAGTTGATTTATCCTTAAGACATCCGCTCGACCCTCGGTTTTTGACACTCAGTTCCAATCCCGTGCTGTTCTGATCGTTGTTGTTGTGATTTTTGTCTGTTTGTGAAATATCCTTACCTGCACCAATCACAATCACAAAAACATGTATTCTTTGGCATTTGTTAGTACAATTAGTCTATTTTGGGTCGGTTTTGGCCATGAAAAAGGTATGTGAATTTACACATACCAGTTGTGCTAAAGGCTTGCACCAACGAACGGCACCAATGGAATGGCGCACCGTACCAAGTCTTGCGCCGTTGTGGCTCGCGACGTCCGAACCACGCAACGCTTATTTTATTATTATTATTTTTTATTTATTTATTTATTATTTTTTTTTTGTGTTTGTGTTTGGCTGAGAAAGCTTATTATTATTATTATTATTTTTGCAGGTGGGTGACTCAAGGAGAAGGAGGAAGAAGACTCAGGAGTTTTATTTATTTATTTATTATTATTATTTTTTTTTAATGAGTTTGATTATTCTTCACTTTAAACCCTATTGTTCTATAAGTTTACATTATTTGCTATTGTTAGTATTTTTCTTGCATCGTTTGTCCTTATTGATTAGATCGTTAGTCCTTATTAATTTAATGTCTTTTTTATTTGATGTATTCTTTTAGTTATATATTGTTTATATTTAAAAATGAAAAAAAAAATGGAGAACGGCACCAGATTTTCTGGTGACAACGTTAACGGCACTGAATGTGGTGCCAAAGGTTTTTTGGTGCCGTTCTATGTTTTGCTGACGTGACACCACTTTTGAAGAACGGCACCAGAAGTTTGGCACCACTGTACCCACTGCTCTTAGAGCAGTGGGTATCTTCGTGCCAAACTTATGGTATCGTTTTCTAAAAGTGGTGCCACGTCAGCAAAATACAGATCGGCACCAGAAAACCTTTGGCACCACATTTTGTGCCATTACCGTTGGCACTAGAAAATGTGGTGCCGTTCTCCATTTTTTTCATTTACATAAAACATACATAATAACTAAAATAAACTTCATTAAATTAAAAACACACACACATTACATTAATTTAAAAAAAGTTACATAAAAATAAAAACGTAAACGTTCATAGACTTCTTGGAATTAAAACATTACATAAAAATAAAATAAACATTACATAAACTACGATACGTAATCCGGGTGATCCCAAGTTTGAGAGTTGTCTGAGCGGTAACCATATTCGTACGCAGAGTAGTTCGCAAACCTGCTCTCTTCGTACTCTGCTTCCAATCTGCTAAGCTCCTGCTCCTTACTCTCGTTCCAACCCGCATCTTCTTCATAACCTAGCCCAAATTGAGTCAGCTCTGGTTGATATTCTTGTTTCTCAACAAAACTTGGTGCATCAATTTTGATGCACATTGCCCAAATTGTTGGTTCTGTTGTGATACAGAACCAACATTTTTTGTTTTCCTCAAAACTCCAACGGATCTTGTTGGTGATTTGGGCCTGAATCTGTGAAACACAATCCCACAACGTCTCACTAATGGCGACGTCTTTGCGAGCTTCATCGTTAAAAAAATGGTCGATCACAGCTTTTTCTTTCAGATGGATTTGCACTCTGGCACTCCGCGTATCGTTGTCTCATCCGTTTTTTAGTGTCTTTGTGAGCTCAAACTGCTTGATAACTTCGACAAGAGCATGTTGTCGAGCCGTGTCGTCTTTATCGCATTGTTTTTGAATAAACCTTTGCATTTGTTCGACGGTATGGGGGAGACAACAAGCCAAATTTTGTGTTTGAATTATTGTTTGATGAGTGTGCTTGAGGTTGGTAACTAGAAGTGTGATTTTTTTTTTTTTTTTTTTTTTTGTCAAAATTACTTCTAAACGGTAACATTACTATTACCAAACGCTCCCTTTCTTCTAGAGTTCAAATCCAACGTTCACATTTTACTAGAAACAAAAAAAACAAATAATAATAAATAAATAAATAAATAATGGCATGGCCCGGATAGAATGGCGCGAGCACCGTTGGTGCGACCTCCGGTATAGTGCACCGTTCATCTTCTTCAGCTGCTATCTTGGCGCTAGCCTTCCACACTACGACACCCCGGCTCTTAGCATAACACCAGTTTTTGTGATGGCATTGTATTTTTTTTCTTTTTCATTTTTAAATAAATCTTAAACCAGCCAACATGTATGGGTTAAAACATTCATATTGAGCTGATTATGAGGTTCATACAAATATACTTATAGGATAGATATCTTATTAAAATTCATAGTTATATGCCTTCGGTTTTCTTTTCTTTCGGTATAAAGTATAAACCATTTTAGAATAAAAAAGCATCTATCAACCCAAATGTTTTTTTTGATGTCCATGAGTCCAAAACTAAACAAGCCCAACAATTTAACACAATCAAGCCTCAAAACCATACTAAACACATCACAAACACACCAACGTACCCTACTATCACAAACTGCAGTCACACTCACACCTTTCTTCTTCCTCCCCACACCTGCAAAACAAAATAAATAAATAAATAAACACATCACAAGCACAAAAACATCTCAAACACCACACAAAAAACACAAACACCATCCATGGCGTGGCCTGGTGATGGTGGCGTGAGAGTGTTTGGCGCGAGGTTCGGTGTGGTATGTCGTTCCATAAGGTGGCGCACCGTACCCGGGGCTCTTGAGCATTTTTCATTTTTTCTCAGCATGAACACCAAATCCAAGTATCTAAAACACATAAGTGTAATTTCATTGTATTTACGTCATGATTAATCATCGTCATCATCTTTTGGTTGGTCATACCATTTTATTTTCTCTTCAAGGCCTTATTTTAGCCGTCCCGACACATTGAGACGTCCCTAATTGTAATGTAACACTTCACATAAGAAAATCTTCAATAAAGTTATTTCTTAATGAAATATTGCCTCATCCATTCAAATACCATAAGAATATGCATTAATTCCCAAAAAGGGACTTTTTCTTGTTCAATTTCCCAAAATGATACAAACCCAACACGTTTTCCCAATTTGGTCAAGTGCTAACGTGCGAACGTGCGATTCCATTAATTTTTTGACACGTGTCTATTTTTTTAATAATAAAGTACAGTGGTAGGTGGGTTCTTATCCAAAACTTCTTTTTCTATTATTACAAAATTACTTATTTACCCTTATCTTTATATGAGTCAATTAAATGTGCGATTTTACTACCACTTAAATGTGCGAATGTGCGACTTCACTTTATTTCCAGATTCTGGAAAATTAAATGTGCGATTTTACTACCCTTTAAATGTGCGAATGTGCGATTTCACTTTATTTCCAGATTCCGGCAAATTAAATGTGCGACTGTACTACCTTCATATTTTTTTTACTAAAACAACACACCCACCATACAAATCTTATCACAAACCTTTCATATTTTTTTGTTTGGATAACTTGAAGTAGAACGTAAGATATGGCATATTGTCATCAAATTAAAACTGTTGATTGCTATTTCATGGGTGACACCCATTTATTTGGCCACAAAAAGGAATAAAGAAGAAAAAACTCCATAACAAAAAGCTACAATGTAAAAACAAATGTAAAAGAACACGTATCACAAATGATATCACACCATCTCTCTTTTTCAATGTTTTGCTATTTCATCACCATCTCTCTCTTTCTCTTGAGCCGCCGCCGGCCACCACCCAAATAGCTACACCGCCACCACCATTCAACACCTCGTGACCTCCTCTTCACCTTATCGTACTCCACACGCCAAAAAAACCTCCACCGCCACCTTTTATCCACCAACGCGCCGCCACCACCACTCCTTATCATCACCACCATCTAGATCTTGCAGAAAAAGGTAGGAAAACGTGAGTTGTCGCCTGCCACCTTTACACCTCCACCACATAAATACTCCAAGTAATCTCCTCATCACGTTAAGCCACTCCACGCGCCAAACAACACACCACTGCCACCATCTCATCACCACGCGCTGCCTTTATCTTTATTTTTCTAGATCTATACGTTTCAAAGGTGAGACACACCATTTCATGCCCTTGTGTGACATGGTGTGAGATAAACTCATGTCCATCGAGTTGAGTTGGGTTTTTTTTATTTTGGTTAGGGCTAAAAGAAATAGGTGTTGACTTTTGTTTAAAGATGGACGACCAAATTAGATGATGGGTTTTGATAGTAAAGATGGTAGTGGCTGGTTGCAAGTTTTAGATTCAGTTTTATGGGTTTGGAAGAAAATCGAGTATGGGGAGTGGGTTTTGTAGATTTATGTTTTTAGATCTAGTTGGTGATTGTACTTGTGGTGGTTTACTAGAAAAAAGAGAGAGAGAGAAAGTGGTGGAGTGAGAAATAAATGAGAAAGTGGAAAAAAGAGATAGAGAGAAAGGGGTATTATAGTCTTTAATACTCACATAAACATGTACTTTATTATTAAAAAGCTGGACACGTGTCTCACAATTAATTGGATCGCATATTCTGTGACAACTGGTAAAATTGGNTCCCCCACTATCACTTGTCACCTGTCCCACCCACTATCACCTGTCCCACCCGCCAATCATTTAGTTTTGTTACCCCATTAAATGTGTTGTAATTAATTCTACAATAGTTACTACGTATAATTCTTTGACTTTTAGTTTTCTCTTTCTTTTTTTCTCTTTTCTGAATAAATAACACCTTAACTTTTGAAAGCTTTAGAAAAAGAGATCCAGGTACCATTTTTTTTCTTTCCTTCTCAAACACAAACATCACCTCCTCTCTCTCTCACGCTCTCTCATTCTCTTTTCTGAACATTTCTCTCTCATTATCACATAATTATCATAAGTCTCTCACCTTCTCTCTAATAAATATCACTCACTCACCATCACATGTCACAACCGCCATAAGATTCGTCGGAGACAACGATGAGTCCCAAACCAGCAGGTTCAAAGATATTGAGCAATGAGTCAACAAGCAAATATGGATGAAATTAAGAGTATGCCAAAAAAATCCCTACCCACCCTTTTCTTCTTCCTCATTTCATCCTAACCCTAAAATATCATCACCATCTCTCTCTTTCTCTTGAGCCGCCGCCGGCCACCACCCAAACACCACCACCGCCACCCAAATAGCTACACCGCTACCACCATTCAACACCTCGTGACCTCCTCTTCACCTTACCGTACTCCACGCGCCCAAAAAAACCTCCACCGCCACCTTTTATCCACCAACGCGCCGCCACCACCACTCCTTATCATCACCACCATCTAGATCTTGCAGAAAAAGGTAGGAAAACGTAAGTTGTCGCCTGCCACCTTTACACCTCCACCACATAAATAATCCAAGTAATCTCCTCATCACGTTAAGCCACTCCACGCGCCAAACAACACACCACTGCCACCATCTCATCACCACGCGCTGCCTTTATCTTTATTTTTCTAGATCTATACGTTTCAAAGGTGAGACACACCATTTCATGCCCTTGTGTGACATGGTGTGAGATAAACTCATGTCGATCGAGTTGAGTTGGGTTTTTTTTATTTTGGTTAGGGCTAAAAGAAATAGGTGTTGACTTTTGTTTAAAGATGGACGACCAAATTAGATGATGGGTTTTGTTAGTAAAGATGGTAGTGGCTGGTTGCAAGTTTTAGATTCAGTTTTATCGGTTTGGAAGAAAATCGAGTATGGGGAGTGGGTTTTGTAGATTTATGTTTTTAGATCTAGTTGGTGATTGTACTTGTGGTGGTTTACTGGAAAAAAGAGAGAGAGAAAGTGGTGGAGTGAGAAATAAATGAGAAAGTGGAAAAAAGAGATAGAGAGAAAGGGGTATTATAGTCTTTAATACTCACCTAAACATGTACTTTATTATTAAAAAGCTGGACACGTGTCTCACAATTAATTGGATCGCACATTCGCACATTAACACATGACCAAATTGGGAAAACTAGTTGGATTTGTTACCTTTTCGAAAATTGGATCAAGAAAAAGTCTCTTTTGGGAATTAACGCTATGCATTATATCATGGGATTATGGTTCTCGAGGGGGGGGGGGATTAGAAACTACTTAGCGTCTAAATTTCAAGCCTTTATCGGACTAATTAATATAAAAACGAGGAAATTCAATTTCCCACCAAAAATAAAATAATTAGAGGAAAATAGGAATATGGGAGTAAGGAGTCTTCACAAATAACTTCCATGGATAGTTTTAGCATCGATGCTTATAAAAGAACGATGATTTCGTTTTACGCTTAGTCTGGGGGGACTTGTGAAAAATTAGGGACGACGAATTTTAACCGATAGGTCGCTTCTCTATGAGTCGTGTTTCTACTCGATGATCCTTATAGTTATCCTTAGGATAATGAAAGTCATCATACCGTCACCCGAATAAGTTTAGGTTGTAAATATATAGATAATTAATAATAAGTAGGATAACCGGGGCATTTTTGGAATTTAAGATTTAGTAGTCTCTTTTGAACATTTTGCTACTTTCAAAGTTAGTAAAAAGAGATGAGGAATTTTGATTTCGGAAATGTGAGTTCATAACATTGCGTGAGGACACGGCAATATCTTAGTCTGGGGGATTTTGGTATGTGCCTAAACACATACCTTTTCTTGACCAAATTAAGACCCAAAATTACCACAAACCGATCTAAAATGCCAAATATATGTTGTTTTTGTGTTTTTGTTAGTGCAGGTATGGATATGTGAGAAAAGGACACAAACCGAGCCAAAACCGGCATAAACGAGCACGAGATATGGAAAGATCATCAAAAACCGAGGCCAAGACGAAGACAAAAGTATTTTCCGAGCACACCATTGGAAAGAGCACGAAAAAACGAGTCCAACGGTCCTTTCCTCTCCTTTTGAACCTTCCTAGAACTCCTTAAATGAACCGTTCAAGATCTATGTTTATTAATAAATACGGACTAAAATCATAACTACTATAAAAGAAATATTTGCGCTATATTAACTGAAGGTATGCACCAGTCCACTGGTAGACACCTTCACCTCTCACACGAGAGGCTCGAGTTCGAATCCCACCGGACCCAAAAGGTAGTATTAATACTACCTGCCACGTGGCACCTCCTGGTTGGTCCACGTGGCAGACCCGACCCGGACACGTCATCGACCCGACCCGCTCCAGACCCGGACACGTGGCACATGACCCGACCCGTTGACCGTTGACTAGACACGTGGCTTGCCACGTGTCACCACGTGGACGAATAGGACCCTGCCACGTGGCAGTGGGCCCCACCTTCGCTAACACAGTCAGTGGGTCCCACCTGCTGACGTGTCAGTGACGTGGACAAATCAGAAGCCGCCACGTGGTGGCGGCGCCGCCAACTAATGATTGGTACGAGGTATTTAATGCAGGTACGGCGCCGACAAGACTGACTGACACGTCAGTACGAGGTGCAGACGTGGCAGGGCGGCTGGCCAATCAGAGTGCGACACGTGTCCATTCTGACGCGTCAGTACGAGGTTCAGGAAGGATCCAGAGCAGTCTGCCAGCCAATAAGAAGACGACACGTGTCCTGGTGCCAGAAAAATCCAGAAAATATCAAGTCGGTGCAATTAATGTCGGTGGAGAG
>LBNU01005283.1:0-39662 GCA_014162995.1 Artemisia annua | reverse complement strand
AAGGCCAGAAGAAACCAGAGTCAAAAACTTTTTTAGCAGTAAGATTGGCACCATGATGTCCCCCTGTGGGGCCATTGTGGCATGCCATCAAGATAGCTTCGGCCTCTTTTCCATGGACACATCTCTGAATGATTTGGTCGGCACAAACACGAAACAAATAAGGGTCTTCCCAAAAATAATGTTTGACATCTTTGAAAAATTTCTTTTTGTCCTGGGTTGACATTCCTTTTCTGATAAAATTCCCCGCATGGTAGTTTGCAAAATCGGCAAACCAGGGGGTACTAGAATCACAAAGTGACACGCTTCCAAGGGCCTCGAGAGGAAATGAGTCATTGATATCCTTTTTCTCGAGCACACCTTGGTGAGGATTTTCAAGTCGGGACAAATGGTCAGCGGCTAGGTTTTCTGCTCCTTTCTTGTCGCGGATCTCGACATTAAATTCTTGGAGCAAAAGAACCCATCGCATTAATCTGGACTTGGCATCTCGTTTGGTCATCAGGTATTTAAGGGCTGAGTGGTCCGTATACACTATGCATTTCTTTAAAAGAAGATATGGTCGAAATTTTTCAAAAGCATAAATTACTGCCAACATCTCTTTTTCAGTTGTGGTGTAATGAGATTGGGCATTGTTCATTGTTTTGCTTGCATAGTGTATAGGCTGAAAATATTTGTCCTTACGTTGCCCCAGGACCGCCCCGATTGCATAGTCACTTGCATCACACATTAACTCAAAGGGCAAATCCCAATCGGGGGCAACTAAAATAGGATCCCCCGTCAACTTCTTTTTAAGGGTATTGAAAGCATCAATGCATTCATTGGTAAAATTAAACGGGGCATCCTTTTCTAAAAGGTGGGTCAATGGTCGGGCTATTTTTGAAAAGTCTTTTATAAAACGTCTGTAAAAGCCAGCATGACCGAGGAAACTTCGAATTCCCTTGACGGTCGTGGGATGAGGTAGTTTTGCGATAACATCGACTTTGGCTCTGTCCACCTCAATCCCGGCTTTTGAGATTTTATGGCCGAGGACTATACCCTCTTTAACCATAAAGTGACACTTCTCCCAATTCAGAACTAGGTTAGTGTCTTCACACCTTTGGAGCATTTGTTCTAAATGGGAGAGACAAGACGAAAATGAGTCACCATAAACAGAAAAGTCATCCATGAAAACCTCCATTGTCTTCCCGATCATGTTTTGAAAAATAGCGGTCATACACCTCTGGAACGTGCCTGGAGCATTGCATAAGCCAAAGGGCATACGTCGATAGGCAAACGTCCCATAAGGGCAAGTAAAAGTGGTTTTCTCTTGATCGGGAGGATCAATGGGAATTTGAAAATAGCCAGAAAAACCATCAAGAAAACAATAGAACTCATTTCCCGCAAGACGTTCAATCATTTGATCCATAAATGGTAGCGGAAAATGGTCCTTTCGAGTTGCTTCGTTGAGCTTTCGATAGTCGATGCAAACTCTCCAACCGGTAACAAGACGTGTAGGAATAAGCTCGTTATCTTCATTCGTCACGACAGTCATACCACCCTTCTTTGGCACACAATGGACCGGGCTAACCCACGAGCTATCAGAAATGGGGTAAATCATCCCAGCGTCGAGTAGTTTGATAACTTCATTTTTGATCACATCATGGATTTTTGGGTTAACCCGTCGTTGTTGTTGGATGGACGGCTTAGAATCGTTTTCGAGTAAAATCTTGTGGGTGCAAAAACGAGGGTCTATGCCCTTTATGTCGGAAATACGCCAAGCTATGGCATCTTTGTGCTTCTTAAGCATATCAACGAGACGGTTCTTCTCCTCATCTTGAAGGTGTTTAGAAATGATGACGGGAAATTTGTCGGTTCCTTCCAAGAATGCGTATTCAAGATGAGGAGGTAAATCCTTAAGCTCGAGTTCTGGAGGCTTTTCGTTAGATGGCTCGACCTCTTTGACTTCTTCAACATAGAGATCCTTCGGAGGGAGAGGTGAAAAGGGATCTTCATTCAAAAGTTTTTCAAGCAAAAGAATGTCTCCCTCCGGATCGTAGTAAGAATCATCAATATCCGATGATGAAGATGTATCGGTAGAGAGAAAATCATCGACTTCTTCCAAAAAGAAATCACCTCCTTCAAACGGAGTGAAAGAAGGGGAAGAGTCGGCAATTATAGGTTGAGAAGAAGGATAAGAATCATCAATAGAGGGTGAAGATGAAGAATTATTTGTGGGGGTAGAAGGAGAAGAAGTGGGATTGCCACTTGAAAAACCGAGTATCTCTTGAGAATACTCATCAGAAATTTCATCAATAACATCGATTTTGTTTATGGTCATGGGTTCATCGGTGGAGGAATATCTTGCTGTTTGGTCTAAGTTAAACGTGACGGCTTCATGACCATCTCGCAAGGTAATTTCTTCATCGTACACATCAATCAAAGCACGGCCCGTCTTTAGGAAACCTCTTCCGAGAATGAGAGGAACCCTTGGATCGGGATCGAAATCGACAACAACAAAATCAGCCGGAAAGTGAAATTTTCCCACATTGACGATGACATCCTCGGCTATGCCTTTAGGACGAGAGGTAGAACGGTCGGCAAGCTCGAGTGTCATTCGTGTAGGAGTCAAAGCGGGTAAAGACAACTTCTGCCAGACGGATAACGGCATAAGGTTAATGCTAGCACCTAAATCGGCTAAGGCGAAGCATTGAACCATTCCGGGAAAATTACATGGAATCAAGAACTTGCCGGGGTCTTCAAGCTTTTCGGGAAGCTTCTTAAGGAGCACCGCCGAGCAATTCGCATTCAAGGGTGTAGTCGACATTTCATACAATTTATCTTTATTATTCAACAAGTTTTTAAGCATTGATGAAAACTTTGGCATTAACACAACAGCATCAGCAAGACTCAAATCAAAGCGAATGTCTTGAAACATCTTAAAAAACTTTTCCTTCATTATGTCATTTTTATCTTGACGTTTTTGCTCCTTTAGATGAAAAGGATAAGGAAGATTAGTTTTAACTGGTTCATCTTGTTCAAAAACAATTTTCTCTTTTCCTTTAGTCACATTAGCATTTTCATTTGAAACTTTTTCTTTTTCTTTTGACACATTTGCAGTTTCTTTGATCGGTTGAACCACTGGACGTTGGATGTGTTCGGTCCTTCCATTGTTAGTAGGAAGTTCCGTATCCTTTGTCGCCTCGGTCTCACGGTCGACCACCTTAGGAGGTAAAGAAAAGGAGGTAGTCGGAACCGTGGGTCCTTCGTACGAAACACCACTTCGAGTAGTAATTGCTTTCAAGTCACCACGTGGGTTATGAATCGTATTACTTGGAAGAGAACTCGACGATGACGGTTGATTCATTTGAATGAAAGTGCTCATCATTTGTTTAAGTTCATTAGTGTGTTGAGATATGGACGTGTCGATCTCTTTCTTAAGTTCAACCTTCATGTTGTTGATTTGGTTTTGCATTGCTCGCATGCTCACGTCATTGGTTTTCATATAATTTGAAAGCTCAGGAGAAGGTGGCACTTGTTGTGGTTGTTGATGAAAAGATTGTTGGGGTGGAGAATTTTGATAATTTTGGTAACCTTGATTTTGATTGTAGCTTGTTGCACGGTTTTGGTTGTAACCTTGGTTTTGATAACCTTGGTTATTTTGAGGATAACGGTTTTGACTAGTTTGCACGGGTGGAAATCCGGGTGGCCCCATTTGGTGGTTAACAGATCTAAAACCTTGGTTTTGAGTAAAGTTAGCGGCTGCAACGTTGGCATTATCAACTTGGCCATCGGTGGCTTGACAATTGTAATATTGATGGGGGCCACCACAAATCACACATGCTTCAGTAACAGCTTTAACGGGCTCGGGTTTCGGGTTCTGGTTCTTAAACTCTTTCATCATGCAACGTATAGCATCGGTAAGTTCGGCCAACTCCGATGGTTGGGCCGATGACGAAGAAGAAGGAGCAAACAACGTTACTTTCGAAACATTCGGTTTGTTACGAGAAGTCGGAACCTTGGATTTGTTCTCGATGATAGTAAGAATATCCCTTGGCGTACGATTCAAGATATTGCCACCGGCGGCTGCGTTCAAAGAATCTTGATCGTTTTGAGTTAAAGCGTTATAGAATGTGTCGATTTGGTGCAATTCGGAGAAACCATGGTGAGGACACTTTCGAAGAAGATCCTTAAAACGTTCCCATGCCTCACCAAAGCTCTCATCAAAACGTTGACGAAAATTGGTTATATCATTCTTTAGGTTTGTTGTTTTGGATGGGGGAAAGAAATGATTAACGAATTTTGAAACAAGCTCTTCCCAAGTGGTAATGGAACGAGGGGGTTCTTTTTCGAGCCAAATCCGGGCTGCCCCCTCGAGTGAAAATGGGAATAGCATCAACTTAATAGCATCGTGAGAGACATCCTTAAATTTCATGGTCGAAGTTAACTTATTGAACCAACGGATGTGCGCGTGAGGATCGTCCCTCTCAAAACCTTGAAACTGGTTGGATGTGACAAGTTGAATCAAACCGGTTTTAAGTTCAAAATTCTCGGAAAGTATCGGTGGTAAAACAATTGCATCCCCATATCCCTCGGTGGGACATTGGAGCAATTTCTTGCATCGTTCGTTGGTCGGCCATCTCGGTGATGGGATTCTGAAGATCACGTAACTCGGGTACGGTCTTTTGTTTCCGCCTACGACGATTGCGGCTAGTCGGCACTGAAGAAGAAGAAGACTCGTCCAAGTTAGACTTAGAACGAGTAATCATACAAATCAAAACACAACAAAGTGAAAAAGAAAGTTGAAAGGAAAATCTTTTTGGTTTTTTTTATAGGTTTTATAATTTTTTTGTTGTTTTTATGTTTTTGAGAAAACGTTAACTTCTAAAAGAAGGTTCTTCAAATCACAAGTCTCGAACGATCAAACGACTTAATCTTATCAACCGCTCCCCGGCAGCGGCGCCAAAATGATCAAGTGGTATTCAAGCGATGAAGCTTAAACCTCGAGTCGTAGTCCCAACGAGGGTTGAATGGATCTAGTCAGCTCAAAATCATGAGTTATGTGAAGTGAATGAGTTTGAAAGAGGAGGTTTGGTTTTTAACTATACTACGAGAAATCTTTTAAAACTTAATGCAAGTAAGAACGTGTTTAAAAGAAATAGAATTAACAAGAAAAGAAAACATTAAACTAGATTAAACTAAGAGAAGTGAAATTGAAATTGTAAATGATAAAAGAAACTAATAAAGAAAATATTTTTGGTGTTTTGTATTTTTGATGAACGAAAATGATTAAGTACAACGATAAAAGAAATAAAAGAAAGAAAGAAAAGTTAAACAAAATAAAATAAAGAAAAGCTTAAATAGAAAGTAAAATTGTTTTTGAATTTTTAAGATTTAATAAATGAAAAGTAAATGTAAAGCTTTTAAAAGAAAATAAACTAAGTTTAAAAGATTTTTAGAAAATTCGGCGGAGTTTCGTTTAGGAATGAACCAAACAAAACCCTCACTCGATGAAACGATGAGGAAAAGAAAAGCCTAGCTCGGCTTAAGAAACAAATGATACTTGACTCAAAGATTTACTAAACAAACTCATACTCGCAAATACTTACATGATACTTGCGACTCAAACAACCGTACTCGCAAAATATGGACTGATACTCGCAAATAGGCCCCAAACTCGCAAGAGTTTGAGACAAAACTCGCAAAGAATTTTGGCCTTACTCGCTAAATACAAAAGCTTACTCGCTTAGAAATCAAAAGGACTCAAACTCGCAAGCAAAAACGCTAATACTCGCAATTTTTAAAACATGATACTCGCTAAAGGAACTCCATACTCGCAAATACAGACCTCATACTCGCAAAACATGAAACTTTTACTCGCTAATACAAAATGAAATACTCGCAAAATCTTAGACCCAAACTCGCTAAACCCTAATGTCCAAACTCGCAAAACTAAAAATGATACTCGCTAAATTAGTACTAATACTCGCTAAACCCTAATCCCAAACTCGCAAAACTAAAAACTAGAAACCAAAACTCGCTAAACCCTAAAAAACCTACTCGCAAAAATAAAAAAAAAAAAGCTGGAATTTTTTACGTGAAACAATAATGCTAAACACTAAAAACTTATAAAGATTTTGTAGAAAAACTAGTTTAAACAACAAATAAGCTTGTAAATAAGCTGACGACACAAAAATAAGCACTAACCCATTTTTTATATGTCATACGAAAAGAAAACATGCAAAGGTGACAAGTAATTTATAAAAGCTTTTGTAGATGATGGAAAAATGTAAAGAACGACTAGTAATAACGGAAAGAAGCTAAAAAACTAGTAAATATTGAAAAGGAAGATTCAGATGAAGCGTGACAATAAGCTAGAAAGAAAGATTAGGACATGAAAAAGAAACCTTGCATTAAAAATAAAACTTACACTTAAAGAAAAACTAAAAACTACTAACACCTACTAGCTTCAAAATGAAGCCACCCATGGGGTATTTATCATGCTAGGAGGGGTTCAAGTTTGCCTTCGTGTACATTTTGCCCCCTCGACTTTTACATCTCATGAAAACAACACATAAACTACATTACAAGACTACTAAACGTTTCAAATACTAAATGTAACTTCTTGTAACTTGAGGCTTCGTGTTGACGTGTTCTCTAAAAGTCTTCAAAGAATTAAAAGATCATTTGCTCAAACTTGGACGGTTTTTTCTTTTAAATATCTTTGAATATTGATTAAGTGTCTCTTTTATTTTCTTGAGCTTCTAAGGAATAATTTCGTCGTCACGGGCTTTTCTTAAGAGATTTAATCTTTGGCTTCACTTCTAGACTCTTTTCCACATCTCGTGCTCGTTTTAGGCTTTTTGGTTGATTTTGTTGCCATTTATGCAATATCCTTCCCTGCACAGTCACAAACACAAAAACACGATATCTTTGGCGTTTAACGTTAGTTTTTGGTCTAATAGAGCCTGAAAATGGTGAATAAAAGGTATGTGAATAACCACATACCACCTTACTTTGGTAAACCTGGGATGAATATAAACTTTAAAACCCCGTTTGGATGTGTTTTATTTATGTTTACTTTATCTCGTTCTATTATGACTTGTGTTGGATACCAATCCCCGTAGCACCCCGAAAGCTTGAATAGTCTTCCGCTGTACCAAATTTTGGGGGTGTTACACATAGATTGTAGTTAACTTGGAAACATCTTTGGAAAATAACTTGGTCAAAGAACTTGTAAGATGTGTCATAGTCCTTGTAAGTTCACTAGGAAACACATATATGCATATGTCTTGTCTTGTCAACACTTAGTTTCAAGTATATGCATATGTCTTGTCAATGTTGACTCTAATAGTAATCCATGGTTTTGGAACATGGTTTATAGAACATGGTTTTGGAAAACTTCTTTACTAGTTTTGCCTATAAATAGAAGTTCAAGTTTTACTTAGTTGGTTGTTGAAAAACCACACACACATAGATAAGTAGGAAACCATGTAGATCACCCTTTACATAATGATCATAATGTTGCTAACATTCATCATTGTTGTAAGCATATCATACTTCATGATCAACCAAGAAGGTTACAAGATCTTGAAGTCATCATTCATTAAAGCATTCCAACATATGAAGATTCAAGGGCACTTGACATCCTCAATGGTTGAAGACTTCTTATTCAAGAAGTTCATGTAGATTAGGCATGCATATCCATTAGACTTTTATGTCATGGATCATCTTTGTATCATCTCAATATAGATTAGATGGTTTATGTGTTTGTGCCATAAAACACAAGGTTTTTATGTTGGGCCACAAAACATAGCGGGAGTGGTTGTACCCTTGGTAAAGAACTCGACATCTAGCTTAGTGTCGGTAATATTGTATAAGCGACGATGGGAGTGGTTGTACCCTTGTAAAAGAACTCGACATCTAGCTTAGTGTCGGTAATCTTGTAAGCGACGTGTAAGGTTTTCTCCGCCGAGAAGGGAGGTTGTTGATCTAGTGAAGTAACTCTCGAGTTGGGTACTCGGGGCGTGGACGTAGGGCAAGGAAAAGAGTCCTTGTAGCCGAACCACGATAAATACTCGTGTCGTGATCGGTTTGCACTTTCCTTTTACTTATTGCTTTACTTTGATGTTTGCATTATGTGATTGTTTGTGATGTGACGTGTTAATTGTACTTGTGTGATAACATGTTTTAAGTTATGTTAGTCATAAACTACAAGTAACATCTTTCATATTAGAGCAAGCTAAAAATGGACATTTGATACAACAAGTAATAATGTTTTTAAACGGTAACGTATTCACCCCCCCCCCCCTCTACGTTTTCACAATATGAACATGTAGTTAAAAATTCATACTAATTATTACAAACTTTAAAACAACATCAGTTTCTGTAATAACCTGAAAGATATTACAAATTCCGTATAATTCATGTACTTATTTTGGTATGCCCACAAAAAAGTAACAAAGCCGCGCTACCAATCTGTCATTAAAACATTTTATCAAACACATGGTATGCAACATGAACAAACTAACAAATTTCTTCCATTAAAACAATATATCTAAAAACCAATACATAACTATCTTAAACGTAAGTCCTAACAAACCTAAACTTTTTTATAAAAAAATCAAAAGGTAATAAAAGAAAGGAAAAGAATTACTTTTTGAAAGTTGAATATCATCATCATCAATCTTTAATCCTTCGTAAACCACTGTGTGCTTTTTTAGATGAATACGTTGTGCGTATGTTTTTTGGGTTTGATGTGTGCTAATGAGGTGTGTTGTGGATGGATTTGGGGGATGAGATGATACGGAGAAGACACGTATTTTTAACACCCCGAGAATGACAAACCTTAAAGCAGGAGGTGGAGGTGGAGTAATATATGATATGACCGATTTGAAGGAAAATAGTATTATATGAAATCTGGAAAATCGGGAAAATAGTATTCCCTATATATAACAATTTGCAATGGACCAAAGTCCAAGGCAACGGAAAACATTTGTGTTTTCAAATATTAGTAAAAAAAAGAAACTTACAAAACACACCCTGAACTTCTTAATATTTAAACTTTTTTATATAAGAAATTTTATTTGACGAATATCTAACAGATACCTACCGATTTCTTGAATAAAAAAAAAATACTGGCAAAAAGGCCTCTCGATAACGAACAAAACAAGCCTAATATGATATACTTTTGACGTACGTGCGGTTTTATAAAAAAATGTTGAAGTTTAATATATATATAGTTTCTAAATAACAAAAAACTTTCAAAATGCACCCTTAACCTATCTAATAACTTTAAAATTATCTTAATTTTTTTTAAAACTATAATGGTCAAAATTAGCCACACCGCAACACACTGATGCCCGACACAACATCCATTCCAAAAAGAACGTCATACGACAACTACAAATATAGCTTGACACAACATTTGTTTCAAACAAATACAACACGTGTCGGCAAAAAACATACCATGGTCTCACAACGAGAAGCCCCGCCCAAACATTATTCGTAAATAATTATCGAAAAAATTCTTCCAAAATTTTCGCTGCAACACAGCGGGCGCCTTCCCACTCGTTATAAACATTTATGGGATTTCGGTCCATCTGTTGATTTCGGTCCATCGATAAATGATAGATAGTATAATAGGTACTAGTAGTCCGTAATATTTAAATTGAATGAGAAACCTAATAATAAGAAAGTGAAGAGGGACTTGAAATTCCGTTCAACCCGCCTCCCTTCCTCGCTTGTCTCACTCGCACAAAATAAAAAAAATAAAAATAAAAATAAAAATATTCATGTCGTCTCATCTCAATCTATACCAATCGCAATCTTAATCCGATTATTATTATTATTATATTCAGTCAGTAAGTAATCAATCAATCCATTACTTTCATTTATATCTATCACCACCTGATTTCAAATTTGACCCTGCTCATGTATAATATATATGATTTTTTTTATTTATTTATTTATTTTTTTAATTATTACTTATGATGATATGATGTTAGTTTTCCATTACTTTTCGTTTTATATGCGAATTTTGTTAGACGATAAGAACGTGGATTAATAATTATTTCTATTGTATATTCATTCGAATGGTCGGGTTTGTAAGTGTGACTAAGAATACCATGTTTATTATGACTTGAAGGAAGGGCTTGGTTGATCATTGAATATTAATCGGTATCTCGTACAATGGCCGAGAGCCAGTTCAACAATGTATCTCTTGTAGGACGCGGCGGCAGCGTGAGTTTTCTCATTACATCAACCCTTCCTTCGTATTTATTATTATTCCATATTTGCATGCTTTCCCCTGTCATTTGTTGTGGGTTGCGCCTCGCCGCAGCTACTAAATCAATGAAATCAGCGGAGATCTTTCTTCCCCGTTGCTAATTAGGTGTGTTCGGGATTGCTTTTGTAAGCATTTCATAAAATGCAGGTCTGCGTATCTGATTATCTGCTTTTTGCAAACACAATAATTAGATAATCTCCACCAAAATGCAATCCCAAACACCTTAATGGACATCATAAACTGAATTGCGTTATTTTTCTCTTTTCTTTTATGCATCTCTTTATAACTGTTTCGCAGATGAAATTAGAGTTTTCTAATACTAACATGAAAGTTGTTGATGTGCAATGTAGAACCCAGGTCAGCTTAAAGTTCATTCAGGTGGTGTATTATGGAAGAAACAAGGAGGTGGCAAGGCTGTCGAAGTCGATAAGTCTGATATTTTGGGTCTTACGTGGATGAAAGTTCCCAGGACTAATCAGCTTTCCGTTAGAACTAAGGATGGTCTCAAGTACAAGTTCACTGGTTTCCGTGACCAGGTAGATATCCATGCCTGTGTTTTTATTACATATGAGATACAGTATGTTGTTTAGTTCTTTGGTCAGTAATGGTAGTCAAGTTTCCGTAGTATATACTTTCATCATCAACATTTTATCGCATTATTGCATCTTCATCTAGGAAAAGGAGGTACTTCTAACGTTGTTGAATCCCCAAGTTTGCCGCTTATAAGTAAAAAAAATTAAGTGGTGCGCAGTGCATCATGTGCAGTGTGGACCGGATCTCTTAATTATTGACCACATATACGGAATACTACATTGGGGAAATTTGAGGGTCGGTACTTTTTAATATTTGTTACTGATAAGGGGTATATCGTATATGATTATAAAATTTAACCGAGAGAGTAGACGATGCAATAAGTTCTCTTTCCAATAAGAGCACTTCACAAAAGTAGAAATACAATAACGCACAATAAGTTCTCTTTCCAATAAGAGCACTTCACAAAAGTAGAAATACAATAACGCTTCAACTTAGGTATGTTTTAGTTTACAAACTTGATGCATGCGCATTTTTGTTATCACATTCACTTGTGTCCTGTCATAGTACATATGATGACACACAGAGTAGTTTGTGTGAAACCTAGTAATACAAGGAGCAGCAGATTTCACATGCTACTAGGAAACTTTCAGCAAAGATTCGCATGCATAAGATAGTATTGCCACATATATGTTTGGTGTTTGCTATGGACGAGAGATTTCTAATCGTCCTTTAATTTTGTATAGTTGGTTTGCTCAGGATTCACTCGTATATTGCATTTGTCTATCTATGTATTCACTCCATATATTGATCAAATATGAAGTTGTTATTTTATAAACCGTGTGTATGTCTATCTAATATATCAAATTCTTATTGCAGGATGTCATTAGCCTTACCAACTTTTTCCAGAACTCTTGCGGGTTAACAACAGAAGAAAAGCAGCTTTCTGTTAGTGGGAGAAACTGGGGAGAAGTTGATCTAAATGGTTGAGACCCTTTGTCATGTCATCTTTAACTTATCCTGTTTGTTTTCTGTTAGCTGCTTATGAAAAATCTCCAAAATGGCATAATGTGCAGAAACATGTGCTTAGTAAGAGGTGTAAATAATGACTAGATAACTATAGCAACAAGCATTTTATCTGCAGGTTTTTAGGATAGTATGTTATTCATACTGTCAAGTAATGGAGTTATTTTTTTCTTCTGAAATTTTCAGGCAATATGCTGTCTTTTAATGTTGGTCAGAAACAAGCATTTGAAATATCCTTGGCGGACGTGTCGCAAACACAACTGCAAGGAAAGAATGACGTCATATTGGAATTCCATGTGGACGACACGACTGGTGCAAATGAGGTTGCCCTTAGCTAATTAAATTCCATTTCTTTCTCGTGAATGATATAGTGTGTGCACCTTTACGCTACTAGGCTTTATGTCTATTCTTATTCTATTTTTTTATTTTGTTTTTTATTTAATGCAGAAAGATTCATTGATGGAGATAAGCTTTCACGTACCTACTAACAACACACAGTTTGTCGGTGATGAAAACCGCCCACCTGCACAGGTTAGATCTCCTTATCCTCTTCATTGATTTGTTGACAGGTGACATCTTCTAGTCTCAGGCTTGCTTCCCTTCAGGTATTGCGAGAAAAAATAATGTCAATGGCTGACGTTGGTGTTGGAGGTGAGGAGGCAGTTGTCACTTTTGATGGCATTGCTATTCTTACTCCAAGGTAGGTTCTTTGCATAATTGTTTTCATCTATGGTGCTTTATAGAGATGGTGATTTTAACTCATTTACTTATGAATGGGTCAGTCCGGTTACATTCTCTTTTCAATAACAAATCCAATGGGTAAAATCAAGGAAGCCTAAAAGCAAACAGATCAAAGAGGCTGACAGTCGTCCAAATTTCATAGTGTTCCTAATATGCATACAATCTGCTGAATCATTTCAAGTTACATTATTGTGTCTATATAATATTTTGTAATCATATCCAACACATTTGTGATTTGTAAAAATATGGGCTAAAGGTGTTTGGGGTCAATCATTGGACCCGTTTTCTGACGGACCCATTCATCTGTAGTATTTTAGAATATTGCATTAATGCAATGGCTCTTCTTTTGCAGGGGTCGGTACAATGTTGAACTTCACTTATCCTTTTTAAGGCTGCAAGGACAAGCCAACGATTTCAAAATTCAGTTTAGCAGTGTAGTACGTGTGTTTGTACTTCCAAAGGTATTCTTTTGCTCTCTTCTCATCAGAATATATTATTTTATGTATCTTAGGCTGGGTGTAATGGTCACCCGACCACCACCTCCACCTCAGCGCCACATCAGCTTTTTAAGACACCACCTTTAAAGGTGTAGTGGTCATCACCTAACCAAACAGATAAAAATACCCATTTTATACAAACATACCCCAAATATACCCCCCACACATACACAAACAAATTTTTTCAGTTAGGTGGTCCCACCCAAATAACACAGAAAAACCACCTTGGCGTGTGAAGGTGTTCGTCCGTCATGGTCTTGGCGTGTGAAGGAGCTCCTTCACTTGTGGTGGATGGCCACCATAACGCATAGTCCTATGGAACAATTTTGTAATTATGGCTGCAGCATACTGTAGTTTATTTCTTTGGAACAAATTTCTAAAATCAGTCATTATTATATCTAATTCATATTTTTTCTTGATGTCCTGCAGTCCAATCAGCCACATACATTTGTAGTTGTTACCCTCGATCCACCTATCCGTAAAGGACAAACTATGTATCCACACATAGTGTTGCAGGTCTGTTGTTAATAGCTCATAATATAATATTACTAGTTTTTGTGAAAAAGTATATTTATTACTCCATCTCTTTTATGTGTGCCACAGTTTGAAACGGATTATGTGGTGGAAAGCAGTTTGACTATGAATGAAGATCTATTCGCTACCAAATATAAGGACAAGTTAGAACCTTCATATAAGGTACCGTATAAAATCAGTCTTGCATTCAACACCCTGTTGGAGTATCTCCACATGTGTAACCCTATCACCACCTGTGACACTATTTTAAGTTTTTAACTGTGATCCGAGTTATATGTAAGCTCCCTTTGTTTAGTTTATAGTGTATTGTTAGATGTGGCAAATACAACTCATGTTGGATTGGGCTATGTTTTATCTATGAAGGCCTGAAGGGTAAATCGGTTAAGCCAAATGATTTGCCTGATAAGGGTCAAATGGGCTATGTTATCCCTTAATCCTTAATAAGAGTTGAATTTGGCTATGTTGTATACAATAAGTTAGAATCTTTATTCTTATAATTTAGTTCCTGTGATCACTTTTGGAAAATTAATGTTTTACAAATTAAGCAACAAGGTGCTAGGGTTATCCAAGGTGCCCTATCAATCTAGTGGTTTTGGGCTTAAAGGTGTTGTGTAATAAAGGGTGTGTGAATTTGCCATTATAAAGAGAACAAATAGGGAATTGCTGAGATGGGTTGGGCCAACCCAGCAATTCCCTATTTTTTTATTATTTTTTTTTTTTAAATAGGGAATTGGTGGGTTGGCCCAACCCATCTCAGCATGTCTTAACCTGCACCAAACTACTACCCGTTTCCGTTACCCAACTGCATTTCCATTTTGCCACACATAGGTATTTGTATGCGTTTGTTACACCGACTTTGGCATTTCATACTGGCAGTTCACTTTTAGATTATTCTCAAATCCACAGGGACTCATTCATGAAGTTTTCACAATGGTATTAAGAGGCTTGTCTGGCACGAAACTCACGAGACCAGGAAAATTCCGTAGTTGTCAGGATGGTTATGCTGTAAAGTCATCCTTAAAAGCTGAAGATGGTGTCCTTTATCCGCTTGAAAAGAGCTTTTTCTTTCTACCAAAACCTCCTACTCTTATTCTATATGATGAGGTAAGTGCTAATTTTCTGTGCTGATAGTGGTACGAGTTTTATCCTTAAATATGATATATAGTTATTATTTCCTGACTTGCTTCATTTTTTTATTTAGATTGATTATGTCGAATTTGAAAGACATGCTGCAGGAGGATCAAATATGCATTATTTTGATCTTCTTATTAGACTGAAGACAGAACAAGAACATCTTTTTCGGAATATTCAGAGAAATGAATATCATAATCTCTATAATTTCATCAGGTCTGTATTGTTTTTTCAGAATTGAGTTGAGACCATGAAAAAATGTAATATGATTTTCTCAATTTGATTATGTAGTTCAAAGGGTCTTAAAATTATGAATCTGGGTGGTGCCAAAGCCATAGATGGTGGTCCATCCGTGCTACAAGTAGATGAGGATGACAATGTTGACCCACATCTTGAGCGGATTAAAAATCAAGCTGCAGATGATAGTGATGAGGAGGTAAACTTATTTATCTTCATCTATTTTGGGCTGGAAAGGTGAAATGCCTTTTAATATTCCCATTTTTTAAAATGATGAGAATGAGTATTGTATACATTTGTAATCCTTGCTAATATCTTACTTGTTTGTGTTAGTATATTTTCTGTCAGAGGTAAATATTACGACCATTTACCTATAAATCGGTCGATTTGGGTTGTGTTTCATCTCGGTGGGTCAAATAAATTTGGGATAATTCCATATTTACCCAATATAAATTTCAAAACGCCATATTTACTCAACTTACAAGTGGATAATGCATAATGTGCAATGATTTTGATGCATGCTTGGGGAAATACGGATTTTGGATGTTTATATTTAGGAAATATGGAGTTGACCCAATAATTTTTACTAGCTAAAAAGTGAAGCCGAAGGGGTTCAGATTTGGTGAAGGGGTCAAATAGGCTCAAAGTCTTTCCAAGTTTATATTTATTCAACCTCCAAATTGGTCTATTCAAAGACTCAGTTTATTAGTGTAATATTATTGTTTTAGTAACCAGAGTTTATCTCTTTAATACTTATATTCCTAACAAAATGGACCATAAAGTGATTGTAGGTGGAGAAACCTTTCCCGCTCCTTTTGGCCTGTACTAAAATGACATTTTTATGAACTGTTACCCAACTGTCCGACTAACCCTCTTGTCACTTCTCTTTTCATCATTGTTTGAGTGTGAATAGCACTTATTGAACCTTGGTCATATTATGCAGGATGAGGATTTTGTTCTTGAGAAGGATGATTCAGGCTCACCTACTGATAATTCCGAGGGAGAGGATTCTGATGCTAGTGATAGTGGAGGCGAAAAGGAGGCAAGTAATTGGGCTTTGTTTTCGCATTCTAGTAAAATAGACATTTATAGTAAAGCTTGAATTATCTTTGTTATTTCAGATACCTGTAAAGAAAGAAACAAAGAAAGAACCTACTACTTCTAAAGCATCTTCGAGTAAGAAGAGAGCCAAAAGTGGCGAAGATGAAGGTTCATCAAAGAAGAGAAAGCCAAAGAAGAAAAAAGACCCTAATGCACCTAAGAGAGCGATGAGTGGTTTTATGTTCTTTTCACAGCTCGAAAGAGAGGTTGATATACATAGTTTTTTATTTTGTCGGTTTGCATGCATAGTGTGTATGTGTGTGTGAATTGGGCTGCCATGTCTTCTGTATTACGCTTCAAGTCAAATTGTTTAAATTTATGAGCTTACCATAATGTATTACATGTATCAAGATTTCTAACTTACATGTTATCAACTTCAGAATGTGAAGAAGGACAACCCTGGTATTGCATTTACAGATATTGGGAGGGTTCTTGGCGAACGATGGAGCAAGTTATCAGGTTTTGTAACCTTCCCACTTTATTTCATATATATACTTCTTAAGACTGCCAATACAAACAACTATGTTAGATTGACATGTACGTTACTCATTAGGACCAGTAGTTTCATACCTTATCCTTCACTAGGTTCCTTGAGTGGATTTTCTTTTTCGTTCTCTAATAACACCTTGGGCCCTACTAGTTTATGAGGATCATGGAAAACTATAGGGCATCGGCATTCTGGCATGTAGACATGGACCTAAAGGATATGATGGCACCTATAGGGTTCAAACCCTTTTTAATTGATAATGATATTAAGAAGTTGGGTAAAAGCTATATTTATTCTATGTACTTACAATTACGACTCATTATGCTTAAAAAAAACTCATTCTACACCCCCTAACTTGTTTGACCTGGTCAATGAGGGTAATTCGGTCATTTCATAATTCTTCATCTTGTTCCTCTTCTTTTCCCTAACTCTAGCCAAGCACCATCGTTTCCGGCCGAACACCATTATTTTCGAACAAAAAACGCAGTTTCTGGCCAAACACTAACATTTCCGACCAAACATAAAACACTTAATTTCTCATCCAAACCTAAACAACTTTATATCGTTAATTTAAATCAGTCACACAGTACAACTAAGTGTCTAAACCTAGATACATTGCAATTAAACAACATTTAATAATCAACTAATAACAAAACAGATAGATAGTACTGAGGACCTAATTTGGTGATACGCACTGTCCATTTGGTCACAACAAAAATAAACAAAAAACACTCCTTTCCCCTTTCCACTATAAAACCCAGTCTCATTCATTCACGCGCATTACAAATCAAACCCCCCAAAATCCACCATAACCATATCAACAACACAAACCACCGACTGCCGCATTTATGAATCAAAGCTCCCCTCAATCGACACACCAGTTATGATCGAAGTCAAATTCATATGCGACATGGCCATACACGTCTCCTTACTTGAATACAACATCGAGGGTATGATCTTACTATCTGATCTCTCGCAACGTCGTATTCACAGCGTAGGAAGTCTAATTAAAGTATGTTGGACTGAACCTCCTATGGTACTTCGTGTTAATGCTGACAAATGATATAATGAGTCGTAACTGTAACTACAGAGTATTTATAGCTTTTACCTTAAGAAGTTTGATACTCTTGTTCTATGAGTTTTAAAACCAATTTCACAAGTCTACCATTATGTCAACCCAGTTGGCAATTTTTTCTTGTGTACATTTCAATGGGTCAATTTCGGTTATGTTTTTATCTCAAATGGGTCATAGACAAGAATTTAGGTAAAAGGAAATATGTCAAATGGTCGAAAGTCATCAAAAGTGCATTTTACTGCTTTCAATCAATATTGTAGCATTAAAGTATTTGTAATCATATAATTGATAGAAATGAACATGTTTTGAGTCAATCCAACCCAAACGACTTGTTTCAACCTGTGTGTTGATATTAACATGCTTTGACCCATTGTCCACGAACCTGACCCATCTATTACCATGCTTGTTGTAGATCTACTTTTTGTTTGTAAATGTACTATCATCATACTTGTTATGCATTAAGGTTATAAACACTTATTATATCAACAACCAAGCTTAAATAAGTAATCTCTTAGACATCTAAAAGTCACCAATGTGAACTTGTTCAGAGGTATTAACATATATATTGAACATGTTCTGTAGCCGGGGAGAAGGAACCATATGAAGCTAGGGCTCAAGCAGACAAGAAACGGTACAAAGATGAAATTAATAGCTACAAACCACGAACCACAAATTCGGGGAACGCATCTGACTCTGGTTAAATACAAGGGCTCCTTTGAAGTCTTTCTGTTTTTTGTTATTTCGTTTCCTGTTTGAAATTATGAAGGTTTTCAGTTATCTTTATAGATTTTGTTTTAAGAACAATTATAAAAACCACACCTGAAAAGCCAAGCGGAATTTTGTTTCGGTTATTGTCCTTTTGATCAACATAATTCTGCATCAATATTGATCTCACTGTCTGAATATGGTTAATAGCCGATTTGATAGGTCTAGATTATTACTGCTATGTTTATGATTATGTGCAATGGCAACTGTTAGGTCGTTGATACCAGACGATATGTCTTGTTTAAGAGTGGTGAGCTCGAGTTAAGCATATTATATCATTTAAGGTTTAAGCTAGCATCTAATGTGAAATCTAAAACAAACATTAGAAATTCATTTTGTGATTTGCGTTTTCTTAAACATATATTCAAATTTCGTTTAGAAGTTTTAATTACTTGAAATAAATTCCTTTGAAATTAATCCTCATGTTAAGGTTAGCACCAAGGCTGTTAAGATCGAGATCCTACTATGGATTGTTTTTGTCTTTGCAAGATCGAAAACGTAAGATCGAATCAAGATCGATGATCATACTTAAATGTTGAAATGTCTTATATGTCTAATAATTCGTATTTAAAGTTGATTGTATAGCAAATACATGAAGAAAGAAGAGTTCTCAAAGTTATATACTAAAATATGTAATCGATGATTAAGGACGCTGATTCTTTTAATCTAAATATCTATATATTTTACTCCTAAAACATTCATCAAAGATTTATGAACGCAATAAAGTTATATAAGAAACAAATAACTTCATGAGCTATCGATGTGAGCTATAAGAAATGTTGCTGTTGTACAGAATAAGGGCGTAAATCAAGGCCAAATGTGACATTAGTCCATTACTACTCTACGACTTTGCAACTGAGTTTACACATTGTATAGTTCGATAAAATAACACACCAAAAACAAAAAATGAAACTAGAAAGGGGAAATTCAAGAGTCTCATCTAGCTGTACTAGCATGAAAAACAAAACCAACGAAACAATAAAAATATTACGAGTAGGAAAACCTAAAATCCCAAGAGTCATTCTTCGAATCATATGCATAGACGCCATTACGGGTAAACAACCAACGGCAATCTGAGCCGCAACCATAATGATCTTTCATGTACTCGTACGCGATGAAATGAATTTGCAGCGTAACATCTGCCTCCCACCTTGCGTCACAATGAAACAAAGTTGTTTTCGAGAAGTTTGGCTTAAACCTCCACTTCATTGTTTCTCCATACAGTAGTGTACGTTGTCCTAAATCATCATCTGATGATCGACAATCAATAGCTAGTACCTTATCGTATCCTATCATGTTCATAATTTGTACCGTAATTTTGCCAGTTGCTACACATAGGAAGGTAGCTATTATGAGTAGTTGTAGCATTTTTATCGTCGTCACTGCCATTAGACCACAACTGCAAGTGTACTCTGCCTATTTTCGTGTCAAAATAGATAAATTGTACTTAACCTTGTGATCCTCAGCATTATATATTTTCATCTGTCATTAATGGAAATATTATGAATTAACTTCGTCATTAGTTTTCATAAATGTCTGCCATTATTCTCTGTAAGTTTTGCAACGTGGGAATTTGTATAGTCCAAAACATTTTTAATCATTTTTAAGAGACTATTCAAATTTACATTACAATAACAAAAATTTATCATGATTTTTACACAACAAAATACTTTACTATCATGAATAACTTTCGATTTGGATCAAAACAACATGTTTTGAGTCCAAGCATAAGTCTACGGGTATAATCGGGTAACATTAAGACATCTCACAAGCTAGTATGACTTAAGAGATTAAAGTCGGGTAGAACTCAAGCTACTCAAGTGGACTTCAAGTCAACTTTGACAATACCCGACCTTGTCGCAGGTGTAACCAAGCTTGTCTTATTTATACCCTTGAGCTTAAGAATGATGGATGGATTGAGTTCAAGTGGAGAGTTGAGCTCATGTTAGTACTTTGATTTTACTCGACACGATAAGTTTATATGAAAAACAGACCTGATACTAAGATCAAACACCAGACATTAGTTTGCATTTACTATAACCAAAAGGCTTTTGGCCTAGCGGTATCAAGGTGTGTAACTAAAGCCTTTCTCCCCCATGGGGTAGAGTAGGGATGGCAATGGGTCGGGTTTGGGTCGGGTTTTAGTGAACCCGTACCCGTACCCATTTATGAAATCCATACCCAAACCCGCCCCAAAACCCGATGGGTACCCGTTTATAAAATCCATCGGTTTTTCGGGTTTTCCCCGCGGGTTTCGGTTATCCCCAATTGAATATTATATGGACAAAATGGCGGTATTAATATTAAGTCACACTAAAATCTACCGAAAAAACAAAGGAAAACACCATAATATATTCATTTTTTTTTTTAAATTAAAGAAAATGAATATCGTATCAAACGATTTAACCCATTTGGATAATTCATGTACAGAATAAAATAAGTTATTTAATAGAGATACGTATATAAAAAAATATAATGGAAGAATTATATATAATGTATATATATTCTAGTTAATTATACTATCAATAAAGCGGATATAGATTCGGGTAAGCGGATACGGGTACGGGTACGGGTAATCGGGCGGGTATTACCCGAACCCGTACCCAAACCCGTACCCGGCTAAAAAAGTATATCAATACCCAAACCCGCATCCAAACCCGCCAACCCGCCCCTGAACCCGACCCAACCGGTTCGGGTTTCAGTTTTCCCCGTCGGTTTCGGGTGCTTTTGCCATCCCTAGGGTAGAGGGTTCGAGTATCTGGCAACATAGGTATAGAAAAAGGTGCATGTGAGTATGTTCCAAAAATAAACATTCGCATTACTATAATGTGAGACCAGACTTAACTTGTTAATATATAAAAAAAGGTGCATGTGAGTATTATATATTGGAGCAAATGTCAAAGAAGAGAACAGACTTAGCTTGTTAATATGTTTTGGAAATTAATTATAATCGAGCCATTGCGTATAAATATATAATTACCAAACGGCTAAAAGCTTCAACAACGTCGTGATTTACCCGTCAAATCGGCTGCATGTTGACTGAATTACCAAATTAGTCCAGAAAAAATAAGTATAATTATCGAAACAGGCAACAGACCAGTAACCTGAATACGTTGCTAGATGGTGAAAGTTGTCCATTCAGTAATTCATATACAAATTTAAATATATCAAGCCCAATTCATGCTAGAAGATTATGATTTCAGGAGCTAAAGTTCAATCGGATTTTGTTTTTAAATGTAGTCAATCTACAAATTAATATGTAACTCACATTTCAGATTCAAATCCAATATTCCAAAAACCTTCAGGAGTCGAGGGAGGTGCAAACCTGTACCGATGCCTGGAAACTCCTTCATGATGCTCACAACGTAGATTCTGCTTATTGTTGTCATCACCATCAGGAAGAACAGCGTCATAGAACTTCTTACACTGCTTACACTCAACTCCTTTTAGATTAGCCCTCTCGGCTTTCTTTCTTACTGGTTCAACATACTTGAAACTTTTCTTATCTGGCCTTATTATACCCTTGCCAGCACTTACGTCCTGTGTTTCATCATCAGAGCTGTCAAAAGCCATCTCTTTAGGAGCCGGGCCTGGAAGATCATGGATCTCTTCTTCCTTTATGGCTTTCTTCAAGTCTTCTTTGATGTTTTCCAATGGAGTATCAAGAAAATCATCATGAGGGTCTGTCCCATTTCTGCTTTTTGTAGGCCTCATGTCTCTCCAATGCGAACCGGGACGTTTTGTTCCAGATGTTAAGATTGTTTTTTGGTGGCTGTCGGGTTGAGCTACAAGAGGGGAAGTTGAGCCTGATCCTTGAATCGATCTAATTTCTTTTTTGTCTTCGGAGTTTTGTTGGTTTGTATTGTGATTAGTTGTTTCCCAAGCAGGCATTGGGCTATTTGGAGACTTGCTGCTCGTAACTGTAGTAACATAGAAGAAGAGGTAAGCAGTAAGCTAGAGCTGACAATATCAACCCGGTACTTATGATTGGATCGATCCGGGTTATATTTTATTTCTAACAGGTCAAGTGGGTCAAAGGAAAAAGATTAGCATAACAAGAAATGGGTAAAGAATTGTCCAGTGTATGTTTGATACATAAAGCCTCCTAAACCATTTAAAAAAAGACCTTAGATTGTGAATGAATTAATATAACTTTTGCCGTAATTTATTAGAAAAATAATATCAACCCACCCCAACCCATACAAAAAAACTACATGTTGTGACCTGCACCCGTTTAAACCCGTTACCCAACCAGGCCATTTGTCACGTCTATAGTTTTTTTTATTAATGAATGCACAAGCAATGTTTCAAATTTAAGTCTGTTGAATGAGCTGTAAAAGTTATCGGTCAAACCACTGGCTCAACCATGTGTTATGTAGCAAAACTGAAACGTTATTGGGTCAAAGAGATATGCTAATACAATATTACAATTCAGAGAAAGCTCAAACAATTAAAGATAATATTTCAAGAACGATTTTAATAATCAGCATAGCAAGCAGAACAAAAACATTTAAACAGAGAACAGTCAGAACACAAAGAATCAGACCCAAACAGTTCATTCTCACAAGCCAACTGTTTTTATTAAACATAAAGAGAGCAAAGAAAGAAGATACTTCAAAGGAAAGGAGCATAAGAACAATATGAATAACTTTAGATATGACCAAGTAAAGTTTTCTAGTCAGGAAAATATTCAACCCGTGAATGCAGGGCAAGTTTGTAAACAATGTTTATAAACATTATGTGGAAAAAGTCAAGCTGAGAACTGATTTTTTGTTTTTAGATTGCACATTAGTATAGTCTCACTACCACCAAAAATATTAACGTCCCATGATGAGTGATTGGCACTTGGCAGAAGAGCTTTTGAGTTATCTTTGATAATAACACAAAAAACATGAAAATTCTGAAATCAGGATAAACGTGATCGGATTAAAACTTTGCCAAAAAAGGAAGCATTTGCTATCTTTGGGGAACAACGCTCAGCTTTTATTAGACATGAATTTAATAAATACGGGTCTATTTCCAAAACGATAAAGGCAGGATCAGCCATTTGCCACGTAGACAAATTATATACATTCCTGCCAATCTGACAGATATTAATTGTTGTTTAGTCAATTCTAACATCAGTATTGTTGTTTAGTTGGCACATTTGAGTGAGGGTATGTCTGTCTTTTTGGGACACTAAACTAGTTAAAAACATAATGTTAATAAAACCAAGAAAAAGAGAAAGTAAAGTAAGGAGTACCAGGTGAAATCAATATATTCTGATCGTGGACCAACGGGTCTTTATTAACTTTTGCGCTGCCACTTCCGCCATGCATATTCTCTGGAGTTAAGCCTGATTTTGAGCAAAGATAGTTGTACTGAGACTTGAGCTTCTTATAAGCATCGACCACTTCCCTTCTTTTCTGCTTCTCTAACATTATCTCGTTATTCTTCCCTTCAATCTGCTGAAGCAATTTCCCATGCAATTCCATTCCTTCAGTTGACTCTTTGCTCCTTTCCCGGATACCTGCGTGAAGTTTATCAACTTCCTCCTCTAAACATTTTATTTTGCCAAGAAGCAATCTTCTCTCCTTTCGAAGCTCTTCCAGTTCGTTTCTAGTCTTCATTAACTCCGAACTGTTGGATCCATTCTGATCAATTAATTGTTGTTGCCTTCGACAGTTATCCTCTAAAACTCTAAGTTGATCGGTTAGTACTTTATTTTCCAATTCACATTCATCCAAAAGCTGTCTAGTCTTCAAAATTTCCTCTTCATAATTGTTACATGCAGTTTCAAACTTTTCAGAAAGCTCGTTCACTTTATCATCTTTAAATTTTAAAAGTCGATCTTTCTGCTCTATAAGCACTACCTTCGACTGAACCAACTGAAGCAACTCGCAGTTTGATTCATCTTTCTCATCAATTATCCTACACTTGCTTTGTAGATTCAACTTTAACTCCTTATTTTCCTCTTCAAGCTCCTTCATTCTCTTTTCATTTCCAATTACCGTATTAGCCTTTGAATCAAGAAGTTCGCGTAAGCTTTGCTGTAATTCTCTTTTTTCAGCTATCTCTTTTGTCTTTCTTTTCAGTTCCTCCTCGATATCATTGGGAACTTTCTTTAGCTTGCTGTTTTCCATCTTTAAAAACTGGTTTTCTTCAATAACCTTTTGTTTTTCAGATTGAAGTGTTTTAACTTGAACCATCAGATTATTTTCTTTCTTTCTCCATTCATCTTCTGCAGCTTTCTTTTCTTCAGAATATACTTTTTTCAGTTTTGATTGAAAATCAGGGAACAACTGCTTGCAGAATAGATATTCAATCTGAGCTACACTTTCTTTTGCGTCCTGGATTGTGGCAACCAATAAGGTACTAAGTCTTGAGATATACTCTGTATCAGTGCCATCAAAATGGTACGTTTGTTCTTGAGATGTTTGGGGATTGCCTTCCATCTGTAAATTTTACTAACAAAATTGTGAATTGTTAAAATTGCATACTCGTTATCTCAGACTAGACAACTTTGGAAGTAAATACTCATAGAGGTGCAATTCGGAACCATTTATCTCAAGTCGGATCAAATTAGAAAGGAAGGGTTAGTTGACAACAGTTTGATAGTCGCTAGAATCTAATTTCAACACATACAACCTTATAAATCAGTCTATTCAAGAAATAAAGATAATTATCAAATTGTAGTGTTTACAGTATCAAAAGGCGAAAAGAAGTTTTTGCAGATCAACCTGACTTGGCTTGTTTCGACCTGCACCAAAAGAAACCCATTTCAACTTGAACCCGTTTTGACACATACCCAACCAACTAATCTCTCCACCCCTAGCAAAACTTTTTATTATTTGTGAATAAACAGTAACTAGAAACCTGTTTGCTGTATTCACTAGGCTAAAGACTGTAATATCGATGCCAAAATATAGATATCAGTTCTTCATAGGGTCACAAACCACAAGCCCGCGTTCCTAATAACCAAATATACAAGAATACACTTTGTACTTGCTAATATTGATCTACCACTTTCCCGGTTAGCAATATTACATCCCTTATGACACCGATTCTAATTGGTACTCGAACACTCACGACAAACTGATACCGCAAAAATAGTCATGTTGGGTTGTACCAGTTTACTCCAGCCACATTCATATTCAGAAAATATGCAACCTAAAATTAAAACATGACTACTTGTTTTCTAACCTTGCCTTCCCCAGCGAGCTTGACTTGTACACTGGCGCAAAACTGTTTTTGCTAAATCCAGAACTGTTTCCTCTTGCCAAACAGAAGCAAAAAAATCTATATAAGAAACATGTAAAATAAGAGTTCCTAATAAACTATGAGCAATAGTAGCTGGGACAGGAGACTGTGTTTTCAACCGCAAGGCATTGTCAAAAACGTGAAATATCTAATGGGCCATCTGGTATTTAAGACAGATTATAAGGCTAAAAGCCTAAAAGATTGGTGCACTAGATATGCTTGTCAATAACGAGAAATATGCAAAGGGTGTATTGTTATTAGCATGACCTATATTTTCCAATCTTCCTCCTTTATTTGGTATATTAAGCTAAGATGAACTATATACGGCTATATTGCTAAATCATCCTCCAACCGCGACCGGGTCACTTCTAGACTTGTGTCATATATTTATATCAGAACGATAACATTGGAAACAGTTGCTAATCACTGATGTGATCCTTGCTAAAGCTGAATTACAGCAGCAAACATGATTGCTTATTTGAAAGTGCTTATCTTCTTAATAACAAGCATGTACCAACATGCTTACTTTAAAGCGCTTTTTTTTTTTTTTTTTTTTTTATTTATTTATAGTCAAAATAGAAAATACGAAGGGAGTGTTTGCTTCGGTTTTATAGCGGGCTTATGGCTTATGTGGTTTTCGGCTTATGTTTCATAAGCTCATTTTTTGTAGCTTATTTTGAGATTTTCAGTCTTATATAAGCTTATCATGTCATGATAAGTTTATATAATCTCATAAGTTTCAAAATAAGCCACAAAAAGGGAGCTTATGAAACATAAGACGAAAACCAGATAAGCCATAAGCCGGCTATATAAGGCGAAACAAACAGCCCCGAAGTTGTATCACAAAAACACTTCAAATAAACTATCATAGCCATCTTTTTTTACTCTATCGCAAATTCGATAACTTATAAAAAAANGTGTTTGGTACTTACGACGGTTGATAGGTGACGGAGTAACGACGGTGTTGATAAGATCTCCGGCAGCCAGAATGTCGTCGGAAGTGAAGAGAGTGTGTGTAGCGTAGGAGGGAATTTTTGGAATTTCGAAATGAGATTTAATGAGAAATGATACATAGGCCTAAAAATAGACCTCAAAAATGGACCTAAACACATGTGGCATGATCCTGATGGGTTGTTAAATAAGTGGGTCCCTGTCTGCAGCCATCAGGATCATGCCACATGTTTTTAGGTCCACAATTAGGTCTATTTTTAGGTCCATGTATCATTTCTCTTATTTTTTTCAAATATTTTGTTGGGAGGTTATAGCAAAAAAAGTCACAGGCATCACAAAATTGAAAAAAAAAATAATAAAAATAAAAATAAATAAAATAAAAAATTATTCATTCTATCTAACATTTATATTCTTTTTCTAATGGGAAATGGTTTGCACGCTCACGTAGTGTTTGGTACGTCGTAATTAGAGTATGAATGAAAAAGATCATTACTATGGAATGTAAAAATCATGTTTAAAAAGTTTAAAAAGTGATCTCCATGCGACACGTGTCCTATCATTCTAAATATTTAAAAAATCACGTCAGGGGCAAAGTCGTAATTTTACTCGTTTTTTACTTTTCCACCTCAATTTTCAAACGCACATATCTCTTAAATGACAAACTTTTAGAAAAAACCGATTTCACCATAATTTTTAAAATTTAATCCTCTTTAATTTGGTATAAATTTTGTTAAAAATTTCAAAACTTTTTTTTACATACGAAATGGGTGTTAATTTTCTTGATTTTTTGGGCATTTTCGACCTTATTTTGTACCATCATAAATGCCGAATCGTGAAAAATTTAAAACATGAAAGTCGTAGATTTTGGTTCACTCTTTACCCAGAAATTTGAATCACTCAAATCCAATATGATATGAGTGAGATATCGTACGTTATAGATGACGTTTTACTCATATTTGTTGCACGCAACGTGTTTGATGAAATGTTTAGCTTAGATTTTTTGTCTTAAAATCGAGTTAAATGCACTAATTTTTGTACAACAATGCACCTTTAGTCATTTTATTAATGTAAGATTCATTTTTTTTAACTGATGAACCATATTAACTGATGTACCATATTAACTGATAAACCATATTAACTGATTTTTAAAAAAGACATTTTGTTCATCAGTTACTTTTGTTCATCAATTTTCATGGTAACATTTTGTTCATCAATTACTTTGGTTCATCAATTTTAATGTTCATGAATAAAAATTGATGAACCAAAGTAACTGATGAACAAAATGTTATGTGTTTAGGTTCATCAATTTATTTGGCCTTTGTTATGTGTTTAGGTTCATCAATTTATTTGTCCTGTGTTATGTGTTTAGGTTTATCAATTTATTGTCTTGTGTTATCTTAGTCTCATCAATTATCGTAGTTTCATCAGTTTACTTATAAAATTGAGATAAAAGTTCTTTTTTCAGGTTCATCAATTTTATTTAAGAGATGTTCATCAAATTGATCAAAGTTCTTTTCATGTTCATCAAATTTTACTTATATTTTTTTTTTTTTATAATGATCACTTTTTTCGGGTTCATCAAATTGATCATAGTTCTTTTCAGTTCATCAATTTTTTCAGGTTCATCAATTTGATCAAATGTTTGGGTTCATCAATTCTATTTAACATAATAAACTGATAGTTTTGTTAAACTGAAAATAACTTGACCAATTAGTGCATTTAAATGTATTTTTATATGAAAAATCTCTTTTAGTCATTTTATCAAACACTTTGTGTGCACTAAATATGACTAAGACGTCATCTTTAACGCGTGATATCTCACTCATATCATATCGGATTTGAGCGATTCAAATTTCTGGGTAAAGAATGGCAAAGAAGCTACAACTTTCGTGTTTTAAGTTTTGCAAAATTCGGCTTTTAACTAGACAAAATTAGAGCCGAAAATGCTAGAATTTTCAAGAAAATCAACACCCACTTAAAATGTTGAAAAAAAAAGTTCCGATTCATATATTATACTAATGTATACCAAATTAAAGAGAATTAAATTCTAAAAATTATGGTGTAATCGATTTTACATAAAAGTTTGTCGTTTGAGCGTTATTTACGTCTTAAGTTTGAGGTGGAATTAAAAAAAACGAGTTAAATGACCATTATACACCCTAACCGAATTTAATAAGAAAAAATGGAGGGAGTGGGTGGTGGACACTTGTCACATTGTGAGTGACTTTCTAGCATTTTTAGTTTTTTTACTTTGCAAAGGATCGCAACTCTTTCATTCATTAGGGGTCCCTTGTTTTTTTTCATTACATCTTGGAATGGAATCATATTTACATAAAAGCCTTTTATTAACTATCCACCAAACAATATATATATATATATATATATATATATATATATATATATATATATATATGTGTGTATATATATATGTATATATGTATATATATATATATGTATATATATATATATGTATATCTATATATATATATATGTATATGTATATATATATATATATACATATATATATATATGTATATGTATATATATAATATATATATATATATATATATATAAAATATATATATATCTATATATATATATGTATATATATTATATATATATATATATTTATATATATATATATATATATATATATATATATATATATATATATATATATATATATATATATATATATATATATATATATATATATATATATATCCCAACCTATATAAAACACAAGTTTGATTGCTATTTTTAGAAGCAAAAAAATCACTCCAAAATCCTTAAAAAACGACACGTGTATAACATCTACTATTAGAAAGTTTTTTATTTTTTGGTCAAAGCTCATTTGGGAGATATTTAAGGAGCATATTTTCGGTTTTAAGCTGTGAAATATTTTGAAAAGATTTTCAGAAGAAAAAGTCAACCGAATGGCTGAATGAACTTTCAAATAGAATCCTTGTAAATCAAGGAGGCATTAATTTTTAAATTTTAAAACCATCATTCAATGCCAATAACTAATATTTTTCCAAAATCCCTAATCACAAAAACCCTAACTAAAAAAATACAAAATCAAAATTGTTGACCCATAATCGTCTATGAAGCCAAATCCATATATAGTTTTATGGATTTGAAGATGGTTAAAGAAAGCAAGAATAAATCTGGTATTCACACAATCGTTTTCATGTTCAAGTTATTTTTAATCTTTATATTTTTAGTTATTTGTCATGTCAAGGTTCTTTTATCTGTGTTCATAGGAGGTAGATTAATTGTATGAATTAACCAATTTCGAATATGATTTTTTGGGTTTTTTGAATTGGGAGATTTTTCGAATTGATGGTTTTTATGTTGTTACAGGCGTGTTTTTTGGAGATTAAATGCTAGCCGAAAAATTCATATTTAATCTCTACCGAAATCAACCAGAGGTAAATTTGTTTTTATATAAGTTAAATGTTTTGATTATCAAAGAAAATGATTAGGATATTGAAGTAATTATGCCTTAAGGCAAGGAATTAAAAGTAATTATGATGTTGATTATCTTTGAATTAAAAGTTTGAGAGTTTGTATTTATAGTGATTTTTTTTCTTTCAGGATTGTCATGGGCTACTTATAATATTGTCGTGCGATATGATTTGAGCGCGTACAAGAAAAGTAATTAAAGGTATTGATGTTAATGTATAATAGAACAAGATTCATGCTGTTTTTTTCGGTAAGAATCTCATATAATGATATCCCAATGATATCAAGTCTAATTAATATTTTGAGGTTTTTGACAAATGTCAGTGCGGTTGTAGGTTTGTGTTTTCTTTAAATCCTAAAGTTTTTAGACTTTCTTTATGTTTGATTATGGATATGATGTTGTGGGTTTTTAATGATTAAAGTTCAGAAAGGGGCGTGTTCAATCATTCCCACTCACCTTTCTCTCTGTCTACCAAAATCAACTTATTACAAAAGTAGAAAGATTTATCTTTATTTCTTATCTAACGGTTCCGTCTGTATCATTTGTTTTGTAGCGTTTGTTTAACGAAAATGGAGATTGGGATGTTTGCTGAATCGGGTTGGCACCCACTTCTTGGATCAGCCCGTGTTATTTTGCAGGTTCATTTACTCAGTCCTGTCCTTTATCATATTAATTTAATGCTAATTTTTTGTGTGTTAGGGTTTATTATAAGTTTTTTATATAGGTTTATGGTGATGGTGATTTACAAGTTTGATCTGAAATTTGATGATTCAATGGTGTTAAGTTTAAAATTTTATGTGAAAATGTTATAAATTGGGTTAGTTTGCTTGGTGTTACTTTGGTAAGATATGGGTACTCAGTTGATATGTTGGTTGATGTGTTTTCTTCAAGTTTGAAAGTTGTGATTATAGTATTTTCTTTTTTGGTTTGGTTTTCTTGAAAGGTCCCTTAACAAAGACAAGATAATTAGAGAATGTACTCACATATCTTTGCTGCTTAAGCGGGGTTTCAGTTTTAACCATCGATACCCATGGGTTGCTTTGTAGTAAAAATTGATTATAATTATCAGAAATTATAAGAGGATGAATTTGATGGTTTTCAAGTTGTTGGGGAAGAATAGGGGGTGGAGAGGGCGGACGAGGAGAAATAATATAATCTCTTATTATCTATGAAGAATATGGTGAATAGCCAAAATGCATGTGATTGATCTTTGTATGATAAATGTGTAGGGTGGTGCAAAGAAATTAGTGCTCTCAACTCCGTCAACTGATGCGCCTATGTTTGTTATAGGAGCAAATGAATTAAGTGAAGGTGTTACCCAGGTAATCAATCAAAAATATAGTAATCAATCAAAAATATAGTTATTAACAGGACTAATTGCACAAAATATAGCCTGCTTTCACCTTTATGTCATGTATACAATGTATACAATATTAGAATATAACAAATCTATAATTTAATTTCACGGCAATGCAACATACTTTCATCTTTTCAGCAATTGATGCTATATAATTTAATAAAGTTGCTGTGAAAAAGGTTATTATATATTTGAGTTATTCCATATTCATTTTGAATCTATAAATTATTCTTTCATACAGGGAGAAAAAGTTCTTCTTGGAGGTAAAAGGCATAGCATTGGATTTAGTTTTGATGAGCCCACAATAATCAGTGATGTCAGGTACGATATGCTCATTGCAAGGTAGCTTAAAACTTTTTAGATTGTTATAAAGATGTTGAAGTGAATATCAATTCAAGCACTATATTAAGAACTATTTACCATGTTGTTTAAAATGATTGAGTACTTAAAAATGCACATATTGGTACCTTGACTATACCAAAGCAAATAATACAAGTAAGCAATCTAAACACCCTTAAATAAGCACTTGAAAAGATAAGCAAGTTGGTACCTGCATATTATAAATGTAATTAGGGTGTTTGGGTCCTTTGGGATTGAGGTTGGTACCTGCATATTACTTATGTAATTAGACGGTGTTATTTAAAATTTTTTTAGCATACTGCTGATGTTGATAACGAAGGCCTCATTGCAAAGATAACATGCATTCTACCACTTTTCGATTCCAGCAGCAATTGACTGAGTATTAGAATAGTAAACTCGCATATCAGTTTAGATGATGTAATAACATTTTAGTAAATTTAAAGACCAGGTAGTTGCTAAAAAGTCGCATATCAATTGACTGAGTATTAGAATAGTAAACTCAACAAAGTCTATTTTTGATCATATTTAAGTTAATTATTATTTGAAATATAGAAACTGTTTTCGGGTTAATCCCTTCTTAACCCATAATATTAATTGTCATGTATCAGCCTGAGCCCATCGTGTTTGACGTATGGTAAGGTAGTCATTTCAAATGTGTTTGACATATGGTTCTAATATTTTGTTTCTTTAGTAGACAATAGATACTAAATTGTGGTTCTGATGCATCAGTTGGAATAGACGTGGAAGACATGGGATTGCGGGAAGTTGGTTCAAGATATGAATTGGTGCTTGAGAATTATAAAGTTTGGGATCTTGATGCATGTTCCATGTCATTCCAGGTATGTAAAGGCTTATTCAAAGGATGTTTGGAAGCGTGTTTTAAAAAAGTTATTATGTCGTATTAAACCTATTAATAAACTAGACCGTAGAATATATTGTTCCTGTGTTTGAAGTTGTAGTACTCAAGGAAACAAAAGATAAATTGAACAAAAAAGGCAGTTTTTGTGAAAAAAAAAAAAAAAAAAAAAAAAAAAAAAAAAAAAAAAAAAAAACATATGCTAAAAGTCTCGGAATTTTTACAAGAATGGGTAAGTAAGTAAATTCAATTAATCAGTTTTGTTGCATCTGGTATGAAATAAACTTGACCCACGAGTAATAAGAAACATAATCTGTTTATTGTATTACGGCTTAAAGTCACAGTAATAAGATAGTCAGCCTCATAAAGCAAATCCCCATTAACACTCTACAAAAAATTATGCTATCATTATTATGGTTTTAGGCGCTACGATATCAATTAAATTTTTAGCTAATTGTTGCCTCGGTATTGTTTCAGTATTTATACAAGTTTATTTTCTTGGTGTTTCGAATGTCGACATGTTTATTGTTTTACATCATTATTGTAATGTAGCTTGGGCTTCATATGAATATACATGTCATCATAATGTCATTACGTGCCAATAAGTATTTACTACTTATATTAATGTTGGCCAATATAAGATTAATAAAGTTATAATAATCAGTAGCCTGAAGTTAGGATTTTAAATGATGACCTCACATATAAAATTCAATGAAAATATCAATGATTCTAATCTATTGTTTAATGACTATCAAGAAGTTCTTGGTGCAAGCAGGAAAAAACTTTTTATGCAATATCGCTTTGTTTGCAGGTTGTTGTAATGTCTCTAATTGGATTTCCTTTTCCAACTGGATGGTCATATGTTGGGTCTTTATGAGTCTCTTTGAAGAACTACAAAGCAATTTTGTTCACTTATAGAAGCTCAGTTTGAAAAGCTAGAAAATTGTGAGTTCTCTTATCTATTTTATTGCATATCGTGAATAGAATGAAAATAAAACGTACATAAATGTAACAACGTTTCAACACATGGTTAACAAATTCAAACCAACAATATATATTTGATTTTGAAAACATTCTTTTCCTCTAGGATAGAAATATGAGACTCAAAATTGTTTGGAAATATATGCCACTATGTTGTTAACAGGTTAACAATCAAGAGGCCTTTGCGGTTGCATCTGCAATTACCAAGTCCAAGCTTTATCTATTAAGAAAACCACCTAATTGATTTTAAGGTTAGTCAATATTCTTATTTTATATTTGAAACGAGGTTGATTTTTTTTGTAAATGCTGCTAAAATGACTAATCGTTTAGGATTAAGTGTTTGTCATAGACATAATGGTTACCAGTAGACATTTCCTGATCCAAGAATAACAGGCAATTTAAACTCTATCGTAGACCAAATATGGTTGTTCTTTACCGATGACTAAATTGTATAAAGCTGGCAATTGACCTAATCTTCCAAGACAAGTGCAAGCTGGCAATTGACCTAGCTATGAAATGTAAATTATTTATTTATAAAATGTAAACTTCTTTTTCGACTATTTTATACATTTTGATTCTTATGAATTTAACACATGGAACTAGCCCATCCATTGGGCGCAACAACAATCTTTAAGCTTTAATTTTATAAAATGTTTACTTTTCTTAACCGTAAACATCCATGTTATGTACAGATAGATATTCATTTGGATTGGTAGTGCAGATTGTACCTGATATAAGATGGGGAAATCGTACACGAGTTGTATTGGATGTCGGATGTGGGGTTGTTAGCTTTGGAGGTTTTCTGTTCAATAAAGACGCTGACTATGTCTTTTGCTCCAAAAGAAGAACATGAAGCTTAAGTTCAGTTTGCACTTGAGAGAGGAATACCTGTATCGGCAGTCATAGGTACTGACTGGCTCCAAACGGTCAACTCAAAGTCAACCACGGATGTGGTCAAGATGGTCAAGCCATTTGTGCCAGTTCTCCCGTGAATATAGTGTTTTCCTGGGTCGTTAAGTTCCAGCGAGGTGTGAATGATATTTGAAAACGAATTGTGATCGAGTGATTTTGAAAGGATTAACGAAATAGAAGGATTGGGTGATTACACTAAGTGAATACAAATGAAAATAACTTAAACAAGCAATATCAACAATTACGTAAAAACAAATAACCTAGAAACGAATAAAAACTTAAAACGTACGTTTCAATTATAAATAACGTAAGCGTACGAAATAAAAAGTGAAACATGAGCTATAAAAATCCTTTCTAAGATCCTAATGATAAAAGAAAATTTTAGAAAAAAAAGAAAATTATTTATTTGACTTTTTAATTATTTATTATTAATTAATTACTAAATAAACTAAATTTAATTATTATAAGTACTAAACTAATTTTTAAAATTATGAAACTTTTTCTACAATTACTTTATACTATCAGAAAGCTATGAAAAATATGAAAAGTTCTAACACCTTATTAATAAACAGTAAATTAACGAATTAAGCTAAATAAGCTAAATGGCTAACATTACTATAAAAATAAAATGTGCAATGTATAACTTGAGAAAGTCCCAGGGCAGATGGTTTGTGATGCGTGTGCTTGTGTCTGTGTTGTGATTAGGTCCCAGGTTCGAATCCCTTCCCAACCCCTTTTTGCTATTTCTTTTTCTTTTTTTTTTCTTTTCTTACAAAACTGTTAAACAACAACAATTACCAACTTTTGTGAAAAAAACTTTTGATGACAAGCTTTAATCAAGCTTGTGCAAGCTGAAAAATGCAACAGATGCAAGCTTTTCTTATTTCTTTTTAAGTGAAAATTTGAAATAAAGCTACTAGCCAAATAAGCCCATGAGCACAAGCCAAACACAAACAAACACAATCGTGAACAAACACTAACAACTTAGAACAACAATCAGAAGCTAAGATCAAACAGGATCAAGAAATCAAACAAGCTCAGACTAAACTGAGTTGCACCAGCATAACATGGGTCAAAATGGGTAATTTACGGTTACTCATAAGCCAACAAAAAAAAATCGAAAAAATAAAATAAAAATATCACTAATTCAACAAGCTTCCAAATCAATGAATTCCAGAATTTTATGAGATTTGGACTAAAATTGAGATCGTGAAAATTAAAAAACTTTTTCGGCTGTCGAAAACTCGTTTTTGCAGCCCGAAAGTGGTGGATTTAGCCTTGTAAAAAAATCTAAAAATTAAAATAAAAATACCACTAAGTAAACAATATATAAGAGCACATTATACCAAAATTTTATTAGATTTGGTTGAAAATTGAAGAAATGAAAATTCAAAAACTTTTTCTGCAGTTTTGGTACTTTTTGACTTGTGCAGAATTTTGGGTAAAATGGGTCAAAATGGGGGTTTATGACTTGGAAAGTCAAAGAGCATGTATTGAACCACTTTTATATCCTATTTGAACTATCCTAAAGCATTTCTAACAACTAAAGATGGCCTAATACTAAATCTATCCTAACCACTTTTTTAAGACAGTTAAAAGAAAATTCTTGGAAAGATTAATCAAAAACTTACACAACCACTTGATTATGCAGAAAATCACTCTAAAACTACAACTACAGGTAATGTAAAGTAGATTCAAGTTCAAAGGTTGGTTAAAAACAAGTTTGAGCAAAGAAAACCTCTTGTTCCAAACACTCCTTAATGAGGTGACAATCCTACTTTTTCATTAACAAACACTTGTTTTATGAACAAATCTTGAACACAGATTAATAAAGAGTAAATTATCACTAATGAGCAGGTTTTAATCATAAATAAGCAGTTTAGAATAAGCAAACAAAATGAACAGGTAATAGGCTAAACTTGACTGTTTCTACTAAATCATGAACAAATGATCAAATAACTAACAACTAAGCATTAGATGAACTCTTAACAACTAATAAGCATTAAATAGCAGAAAAACACAGTAAACAAGCACTTAATAAGCAGTTGAATTAAGCAAACTATGATAAGCATTTATAAGCTAAAAAACAATTTTGCACAAAAATGTAAACTAAAGGGCTAATAAACTATAACTAAGTACAAAAAGCAAATGCAAGCCTAAATTAGCATAAAGGAACAGGAAACAAGCACAAAACTCAGCTAGTAAGCACATGAACAGTATATGGGCAGAAATGGACTTACAAACTGACTTTGCTCAACACAAGGGTAAATGACACCTAAACCATTCTCAAAAATAACCTAATGCTTGCCACAAGCTCTAAACCATTGCTATCCATGATTCACAATGCTCCATGCTTCTCTTCTTCTCTTATTTTTTTTTATTTATTTTATTTTTTTATTTTTTTTTCAATTATTTTTCTGATTTTTTTGTGTTTTGAGATAAAATGAACAATAATGAAATGTTAAGGTTTTAATAGGCTAAATATACTTAATATAAGCTAATGAAAGAGTGATCAAACTATTTAACCATTTAATAAGCTAATTTGATGTTTTAAGCTAAAATTCCAAAATAAGAAATGTGAAGAACATAATATAGATTCTATTACTGAAAATGAAATTACAAGACTTCTGAAAGCTGAGAATTACAATGTTGGACTAAAATTCATAACTAGAAAACAACTTGAAATTAGATTCGACTTGAAAATTACACTAAAAAAACTAAATTAACTAACTACTAACTTTCTCTGCCTTCTTGCTTCTTTTTATATAAGTGAAAATGGTCCCTCTGTCTCTCTGAACCTTTCCCATCAACAATCTCAGCCATTGAATTAGTTGGAGTGATCCTAGCCCTTAAAGCATTTTTGGCGGGAAAACTAGTTAACTGCAATTTGCTATGTTAACTTGTGATAGGGTTAGGAGCATTAAATGGGATTTGTCCTTTGTGTTTGGAGGTGGGAATAAGGGTGGTGGTGATGGCAGAGGCAAGTGGTGAAGGTGGAGTGGTTTTGCAGTGGATGATGGGTTTGACCAGGGAGGAAGGGATAAGGGTGGGTTTGACCCTGGTATTAGCTAATAAGGGTGGGGTGGGTTTATTTGTTGGATTGGGGTTTATTATTAATGGGTTGGTTAAAGGGTTAAGCTAATATTTAAATGGGCTGACCCGACCCATTAAAATGGGTCGGGTTGGCCCATAAAAATATTATTGGGTATTCGGGTTCGGTTTTCCATGCTCATTCCAAAAATATACCTCGGGGTTGACTTTGACTTCGTCTTGATTTAATAAATTGCACGTACGTTATCGCGTCAATCCGGAAAATGTCCATTTTGCTTCGTTTTTACCTTTGTTTTCAATCCTTTTGTACCTGAAACACATAAAAACACAATCCAAGGATATTTGCAGTATTTTAAGGCATATCTGTGTGTTTTCAGCTGTTTTTGCAGTTTAAATGGGTATAAAATGAGGAGTATTTACACACTCATCAGTACACACAGGCTTCCTTTTCCTGGAAGAATGGTTGATATTGTCCATTGTGCACGATGCAGAGTCCCGTGGCACATTGAGGAGATTGCTTACTCAAGTGCCACAAGCTCACTTCTTCATGTTTCTTTTTCTCATTTCTTAATTGTTATATCTTTGTATTTGTTTCAAAAAATAATTATTTCATTTAAATTGACTGTTATGTAGTAAACTACAGTTGGACCTGAATCATCTATTACGACCCAGTGGGTTCTTTGTATGGTCAGCTACCCCTATCTACAAGAAAAACCCGGAAGACTCTCAGATTTGGGAAGGTATGTTCTAAAAGATGTTCTGTGAAGATAGTTTGCTTGCTTACTTTCCCAAAATCTTAATGGTAGCAATGAACTTAACTAAGTCAATTTGCTGGGAAGTGAAGTCAGTTGGTAAAAGCTAAATAGAATAGGTGAGTGAATGCTATGACACATGAGTCGAAAATGAACCTTCCCTCTGCAAACAATCTGATGATCCAGATCATGCTTTTTACTTAGTTTAAATTTGCAGGCATATAATACCATACATAATTCAATCTTGCTACTATTTTAACCGATTAGTTATAAAGTGTTATCACATTTTGTTTTACAGGAATATAATTCTATATTGTTTATAAGTGTGAACTTATAAATTTTGTTTACTGGTTCCATAAACAACTACAGTAAGAGATATTTCGCTTATTATAGTTTAGGTGCTTCATACGTAAGGGTATTTAAAAGAAAAAAAAAGCATTAAACAGTTTAAAGGAATTTGGCTAAGCTTATTCGAAAGGCTCATAACTTTTCCATAGACAAACAAGCTAATAAGCTTAATCCCTAGGATAAACACTTCTTGAAAATACATAAGCATTTAGCATAAGCTTACCTTAGCACCCTATTAAGTAGTGTAAAAAGTTAATGAAGTGGTTTAAATGGAAATAACAATAGGAAATCATATACAACTAAAACGTTAAATACATCCTTTGTTATGGATTGTCTATTCAATTTACTGATTTCATTAGTAGCTATGTTGTTTTTATACTATTTTGAAAGAATATAAGATAACGTAGTGAGATCAAGATGTGTATGCAAGCTAAAAGGCGCTTCACCAAAGCACCAATTGATTGCATGTGCACTTTAAAGTTAGGGATGATGACTTGGTCAGGTCTATATTTTTTGTATCATTAAGATGTTTAATTCTAATTTTTTGTACCAAAAAAATATAAAAAAGACATGCTTGGCGGCTTGGTGCATATGTAACTAAACATAAGATGGTTGTCTCAGGTTGGTTTATGGCTACAACGGGCTGTCTTTTCGCACAGTTAGTTATATGTAGCTTTTTCGAGATTTAAACGCAATCTAGGTCTTAAAATTACTCTATTGTGATAGAGATGTCAACTACACCGATGAAACGCCTGACGTTGTCTACAAAGAAGTGTTGCGTCATCTTTAAACATTTTGCTTTTTTCTTTTATCTGTATTTAGACGCTTTTTTATTTAGTCGTATTTTAGTATACATATTTTTGGCCTCTTATGTATTATTTTATTTTATTATTATTATTATTTTTTTAAATTGAATGTGTATTCATATGGTATTTTGATGTTTTATTTTATTAATATACTATTAATTGAAAAAAAAAAAAAAAAAAAAAAAAAAAAAACTGAT
>LBNU01005279.1:128467-140348 GCA_014162995.1 Artemisia annua | reverse complement strand
CTCACATATTTCTAGGGGCGTTGGCGTGTTTCTAGACGCTAACCTTTGCTTGTATAATTACTTGATTATTATGACGACGCAAGTGGGAGCTGTTGGAGTATGCTCGTGTCATAATAAATAATTATATGGCTAGACATATGTGAGCCTATGGGGTCACATACTTATACATAGAGACACCATTTATAGATTGTATTGATTGTATTTACAATATATAAATGACTACGTAACTCGGGATCAATAACGGGCTACTAATAACTAAGCTAGTACTTAGTTTATTGGATTAGAACAACAAATGGGCAAGCCCATTTAAGGCCCCCATATGGCCGACCATGGTTGGAACAAGAGGGAAAAGAGCAAGGGGTTAAGTGTAACATTATTTGTTATAACCTCCTATTGATTTGGTCAATTAAGGTTATCAATTAATAATAACCACTTACCAAATGTCTCTCCTCCTTCCTCTACCCTATAGCCACGAAATTAAATACACCCATATTAGGGTTTGTGATTTTTGATCCCAACTAACCTTATTCTAGTGTAGTTCAAGGCTAGATCGATTGTTACGAGGTCAAGACTAGCATCGGGTGGTGATCGATGATGTGTAGTGTGGATCAAGCATAGAGGTGATCTCCTTTGATCATTTGGTTTATAGGTGGTTCGTGTTATTGGTGACGGTCTCCATACAATTCTATCGATCACGCTACAAAGGTATAACCTTGTTGTTGTTTATTATTTGATTGATAATATGGCTATATGGATCCGTTGTTAGGTGATGTTTCCGCTGCGTTTGTATGTTATATTATGTTTATCATATTCATCATCACCTATAGATAGAGGCTCCCAGAGGCTAACAGAGCCTACCAGAACAAAAACATAAGAACACAAATGCGAAAACAAAACACACACGAATTTATAGTGGTTTCCACGATTTAGGCAATCGTGGTCGGTCCACTCTTGAATTAGAGAGAATATTATTATCTTTGGTGATGTGATTTATAATTAAATGAGAGATCTATATAGGGATGGAAAACTAAACCCTAAAAATCTCCACAAGATAGGAATCTCGTGCTTCAACTTCCATATGGAACCAAGCCCATAATAGTCACAACCCAATAGGGCTCTGCTGCTGCAGACCCATGAACAGAGCCTGCCCTCTGTCACTCTCCTGTTGAAGCCTAACAGAGGCTTCTTCAGAGTGTTCTCGGATTCCATTAGCCTCCACAACCCAACAATCTCCTGCTTGGAGGCTTGCCTGCTCTCCGACCAGTAATTCCAGTAAACCTACATCATCATCCCTTCAACAATGTCTCCGTTCCAACCTCTCCGTACCGCCAAACCTACAGGACACGCTCAACTAACTGAATTCAGAGTTAGGAGACTTTCGATACAAGGTTTCACGAACTACATCTTGATTCTAGGATAAACATCTTCATTCTCTCTAGTTCAACCGCCTTCCTCAGTTCATGAGAAGGCACGTCGATGCCTCAAAAAGCTCCAACACTGCAGAATTCGTTTAGAGAGAAAACCATTTTGTCCTTCATGGATTGACTGGATTTCAAATTCAATCTCTTGTAACATTCTTATGTAACATCTTTTGTCCCAAGTTATTTTTGCTAGAGGTCTTAGTATAGCAAATTGTTGGGCAATAAATAATGCCTAACACCACAACAAAGCAAACAGAGGTAGATAGAGGCTCCCAGAGGCTAGCAGAGTCTTGCAGAGCCTACTAGAATGAAAACGTAAGAACACAAATTCAAAAACAGAACACACATGAATTTATAGTGGTTCCTACGATTTAGGCAATTGTGGTCAGTCCACTATTGTACCAGAGAGAATATTATTATCTTTGGTGATGCGATTTACAATTAAAATGAGAGATCTATATATAGGGATGGAAAACTAAACCCTAATTTGCTCCATAAGATAGGGATCTTGAGCTTCAATTTCTATATGAACCCAAACCTATAATAGTCACAGCCCAAGAGGGCTCTGCTGCTGCAGACCCGTGAACATAGCCTGCCCTCTGTCGCTCTCCTGTGGAAACCCAACAAAGGCTTCGTCAAGGTGTTCTAGAATTCTATTAGCGTCCACAACCCAACACAAATTTGACATTCAAAAGAAATAAATAATCTATTGCAAATAACTTAACATTGTATACAAAACTACAAATAAACTAAGAAGAATATAAATGCTAGCATACATCTCAAATAAATGAATATGATAACCTAAGCGCCGATTAATACATCATTGAATAGTAATAATCTAATAGATATCCAAACATAGAAGAAGCCAATCCAAAGAAAATCGAGATCTACGACAACTGAGAAACACCAACTAATGAAACTAGCCTAACGCACAATGAAAACGTAAGTGTTGCAAATTTGATGGTCTAACTTTTTTTGAATGGCGAAGAAATTATTAATATATAACAAAACTAGAAAGGATCTAGAGAGAATTACAAGAGCTTAACTAGATACACAAAGCTGAATTGGTTATCCATTTTTCAAAATCTATACTAATTTTCTAGTCTTCATTGTTAATCAAACCAAATGAAAGAGTTTGAATCTTGTTAATGAGATCCACTGCCGACTAGGAAGAGTGGTAGAAAATATGTCATTCTGAGAAGTACACATTGATCAAATGACTACTCAGATTATCGCGTCAAACATTACCTCGGATGATCTTGACACCTTGAAGCTTTAGCCGTGAGCATAGAGACTCAATTGAGAGCTCAAGTGGATAGATCAAACTCCATCAATCACGAGCCTTGGACCAAATATGTTTTGCTATTGTGCAATCTAAGAATAAATGTTGCGTGTTTTCCAATTAATGATCACCCGGTGAACAACCAAGAAACTCCATAATCATACATTTGTTTGATAAATGGGCTCTTGTCGGGATTATGTCTTAAAAAATCTCCCATACATATTGTTAACCTTCGAAGGAATGAGTTAGTTCCATGAAAACTTGAGACCGTTGATGGGTAATAGTTTGTTGTCTAATGCAATCCTTATCAGTTTTATTGAGAATGAACCTGAACTTCAATCTGACAAATGCCACAACAACCTATCATGTTCATTTGTCAAATGAAAGTCTTAGTACATCTCCGGTTAAGGTCGTGTATTCTGTTACTTCACGACCTCCTCTTGGCATATGTCTCCGGTTAATGTCTTGCAAATTTCCTGCTAGAATGTTGGTTAAGCCACCTGATTTGCCATTTGCATTAGAATACTCGTAAGAAAATTCACTCCGACTCTCACGAGTAATACCTTGAAATCTATATATAAAACATTTTAGTACTTGGATTCTCCATTCTTTATGATACAAAGACTGTAACACCCCAAAACCGGGTTTTTAAGTCTTATATTACGATATGCCTTGAGTTGTTTGACTAAGATTTTATATGTATTAAAAAACTATGATTGGTCGGTCAATGTTTTAAGTTGAAAGTCAATCATGTTAGTCAAACTATAAGTCAAAATATTATATAAATGGTTTTAGAAAGTATTATGTGTCACCAATATAAGGGAAAAGAACTGGAGGGACCTAAGTTGCCAGAATCTCAAACTGGTACTAAAACCAACTTGTTTTAATACTATAACCAACTTGTTATAGTACTAGAGCCACCTTGTTCTAGCCTGCAGGGACTATTCTTGCCAATTAACCTAAGACAACTAACTTATAAATAGAATTTCCCTGACATTCTAGATTATTCATGAGTTGTGTGTGTGTGGGGGAGGGGGGAACATTGTAACCAACAAGAAGGGGGGAAAACAAGACTTTGTTGATGATTAACTTAGTATGAATAAATGTCCTAAATCAAGAAATAAACTCATATCAATCATCCCTACAAGTAAGTAACCTTTAATTTTGAATTAATTGTTAGTTGACAAGATAGGGTTCATGAGCAAGATCCCGGGGGGGGGGGGTCGGTTTGGATAATTATGGTTTTAACTTAAAATAAAGATGTTATAGTATTATTGGGTGAAGACCCTTTAATGAATTGAGAGAGATATGATCATATAAATGATATAAAAGGTTTTATTTGGTTAGACACCCTTAATTATTTTGTAAATTAGAAGTGTTAATATTTGTTGGTAATTATTTGACTAGAAAAGCAAGCAAAGAAGGTGGTGGTCGTTTATTGGTTATTTACCTTGGATGTGAGGTTAGTAAAATGGTTATGACATAAGATTATATTGATTTATTCATATATGTGTTATGTGAAAAATGATAGTGAAGGTTTAGGAGGCATTGGCTTAGTGAGCTTGGATAAAGAATAGATTAAGGCTAGTTTGGCAAGACTAGCCAAAGTTGTGGTTAAGTCCTTTGTAATTTATGTAAGGTTTGTAAGAATTATGTTTGATTGATAGTATATGTATTAACTGTGATGTGCAACTATTGATGAAAAGTAGTCTTATAGACTAATGTGATGCGAATGATGCTTATGTGATTAATGATGTATAATATCATGTAATTATCCTTTTTACTTACTAAGCGTAATGCTTACGGTTTAGTTGTTTAACCATTTCGTAGGTTTGTATGATTTAAAGGAGGGCTCGGATAGTAGCTCATGGTGCTAATAAGGAATAGAAGTCCTTGTTGATATTAGACAAGTAAATTATGATAGATACGGAGCTCAAGTCAAGGTTGAACTCCAAGTGTCGTAAAATGGTTTGTAATGATGTTTTTTTAGTGTCAAAGTTCCGATTTAAGTATGTATATGAGTTATGCTCAAGTTGTGTTTAAGTTGAGTTGAAAATGGGTAAAAAAAAGGGTGTTTGGCAAAACACCCGTTGCTTTGTAAAGTACGTGTTTAATGGTCTTTAAACCACAAATATTTATGAAAGTGAAGTATATGTTATGTTATTGAATTCTAGAAGTTCTTAATCTGTGTCGGTATGTGAAAGTTAAGTTTTGGTCATTTTAGTTAAGTATGAAAACGGGATATAGTGAAGAAAATTGTGCTGTCTTTTAAGGATCATATCTAATAAACCGTAAGTCCGTAAGATTCGAGCCACCTGTCATTTTAAAGGTAATCAAGTCTAATTTCTAATAAAATTGGTTCCAGGTTCTGAGTCCAAATCTACGTCGGTAAAATCTACAAGTTACAGCAGACTGTCCAGAAAGACCGCATGTAGCGCAAAAAATGGTCATGTTTGGAATTTCATATAAAATCAACTGTAAGTCGCTAGAAGTAGTGTCACCCATCGTTTAAAGGTAACTGAGTCTAGTTTCATTTATTTTCAAGGGTTGGTTGATAATACATTTATACTTGTTTAATGATTAGTAACAAATGGTCTATTTTGGGTCATGTCTTTTTCGCAAAGAGTTTTAAATTTTTAGTCAAATCAGAAAAGGGCCATTTCACTGACAGCACACCTTAGTTGCATTAGGATGTTATAAATTAACTTGTAACAGAGTAGCTAACAAGAAAACCATATTTCCTAGACAAACAGAGTTCATTATAAAGAATGAAAATGAAATTTAGATTTATTAATTTCGTTTAACGATTAACCATTTGTAAAGTATCTTATAAAAAATAGATTTTGGTCCATTATAAATTAAGCTTAACAAATGTTGTATCATATAAACAAACCTAGTAGTTCAGTTTTTCGTTCCTTCAGTAGTTACTAGTTAGTATAATTAACATTTTCGAGTGAACAATTCAAAAATGCTTCTCCGGCCGTTGGCTTTGGCCGACAATTGAAGGGCCCCTCCCACCAATCTTCTCCGCATATGCATCTTCTCATCTCCTTTTTTTCCTTTTTATTTCGTATGCTTTTGTAATCTTTCATTACACAATGGTTCATATTGCTTAATTTCTATTGAATGTTGGTAATTCAATATAGGTTGACGTTGAATTGGTAAGGTCATGGGAAAATTATTGGTTGTAGTTAAGTGGTTCAATCGGTATTGGAGAGGCGAAGTTTAGGTGTTTGAGGATCTTGGTTGTGGTTCAGCGAGTGTTTGGAATGTCATGGTTTAGAGTTTCGAGGGTCATTATCCACTGAGTTTTGGAATCTCATGGTTTAAAGTTTCGAGGGTCATGGTTTTGGGATTCGAAGGTTGCAGTTTTAACAAATATTGGAATGTCATGGTTTAGGTGTTTGAAGAGTTTCATTTTGATGTTGGAGAGTCTTGGTTCAGTGAGAATGTTGAAAGGTCATGGTTTTTGTATTCTAAGGTCATGATTCAATTGAAGGGTCGAGGTTTATGTGTTTGAGGGTGGTGGTTTTGGGTTTCCATGAATTAGCTTAGCGGATGTTGGAGTGTTATGGATTAGGTGTTCTAGGGTTATTGTTTTGGTGATGGGGGTCGTGATTCAGGGAGTGTTGATTGGTCATGGTATTTGTGCTTTATAGTCATGGTTGGTGTTTTAGGGTTGTGGACTTGTGATTCAACGAAATTTAGATATGCTAATGGTTTTTATATTATAAGGTCATGGTTCATGATATGTTTCGAAAGCTTTATATTTATTAAACTAATTTTACCGATTTCCTTATTACTCAAAACACACGGGTAAAAGTATAACCCTCGTTTATAGTAAAGAGTTTTGGTAAGACCAGGTCGTTCCACAGGGACTGAGGTTTTGCTCTTATGTATCAATTAACTAATCAAGATGATTTAGAAGACTTAAGCAGTTGTTTTGAAAATCAAATATGAGACAGATATGATTACTTGGATAGTTCTTGATGAGACGAAAAGTGTACCCGTTTTAAGGGGTCATTTAAGCCCTAATTCGAGTAAATGTGATCAAATATTGCCCTAAATCGTTCCTTTTGTCATTTTAGGTACTTTTGAGAAGAATTCTGGAAAACATGCATATTTGGACGTTTTTGGAGCATAAAAGTGAAGAAAACGACAAAGTCTCAAAAGAAGCTGGATTTCCTACCTGACGGCGTCAGAGTCACAAGGTGACGCCGTCAGCCAACGTTGACAAAGGAGTAAAATCAGATTACACTAGACGCCCTATGAAGAAAACAAGATGTTTACACCTGACGGCGTCAGGTGTTAGAGAAAGTAGGCCGTCAGGTGTTAACTTAAAGAGTGACGGCCCAGAGCAAAATAAAGAGTGACGGCGTCAGAAGTAAATCTAGGCCATCCGAGAACCCTAATGACGGCGAGCTGACGGCGTCAGAACCCATAACCTGACGCCGTCAGAATGTAAAATCTATATATATTTTTCTATTTTTCATTCATTAGTGTGGAACTTTTGGTACAAGTTTGGGAAAAACCCTAAAGACGATTTTAGCTGTAATTTCAAGGGTTTTTCACCCTTGAAACCTTCATGTTCAATTAAAGATAAGTCCTCACTTAAATTAATCAATATGTCTATGTGTTGGTTAATTATATCTTATGCTTGTCTTTCAATTAACATGCTAGGCTAGATTTTTCTTGTGTTTGCTTAGATCTAATGAAACCTAACTATTAATTATTGGTTGATTGGTGTGTTATTACTTTGTTGGGATGAATGTTTCATCAATGTTAGGCTTAAGAAAACTGGCAATACTCCTATATGGTAACATGCTTGAACGTCTTAAGAAACATGTAACTAAGGCATACTAGGTTATTAAGGTAGTATTTAACGCATGAGCCACTGTTTACAATCCCTATGATTATGTGTACGCATAGTTGTAGGAGGAGATAAGAGCTCATAGAATTGGGGAGATATGTATGCCACCCCATGAATTGTTAAGGAATACACCCGTCATCCACGCAAGTAATACATACACCAATTAACCGGTAAAAGATAGTTAGGGAGTAAGGAAGTCTAAGTAAACACATTTGTCTCCATATAAGTTTTCACAACCACAATAGTTTAGTTATTTTATTTTTATTGCAATTGTAGTTTTTGGGTTAGTTGACTAGCAACTAATTCCGCCCACTCCTCCAAAACCCGAGATTTTACTTGCTTTCCATAAAATATAAAAATACAAAAATAATCTTCCTTCACCTTTAGACCTTTTAGAGTAGTTTTTCTATCCTAACGAACACTATTCCCTGTGAGAGAACGATCAATCCCCCGTACTTACCACTACACTATACTACACCGACCAGGTACACTGCCTGGTGGGATTGCAAGCTTCTCAAGATCCCTTGAGAGGTAAAACCTGTTGCGTGGTCGCAATCCCACGCTCATCAAGTTTTTGGCGCCGCTGCCGGGGAATAGTTATTGTTTAGGTAGAATTTTTTATTTTATTAGGTCTACTCACTAGATTCCTTTCTAGTGAGATTTTTATTTTATTTTTCTAGGATTTCTTTAGTCTATCTATTTTCTTCGTGTTTTTGTTCGTAACCATTACCATCCGCCAACATGGAAGGTGGTAACATCCTCGATCCCAACAACCCACCTCAACCAAACCACCAACCACAACCAAACCAACCTCCTAGAGCCCGTACCTTAGGAGAGTATTCCCGACCTAGCCACCATGGCTATCGCAACACCATTGAGCTCACTCAAGGAGCCAATGTCACTCCCTTGCGATCCGACACCATCCGGTTGGTGCAAAGCGGATGCGCATTCCATGGACTTCGTTCCGAAGATCCAAATCAACATCTCAAGGATTTCCTCAAAATCGTAGATTCTATAGACCTTGATGTTGCCACTCGAGAGACTACCCGATTACGTCTCTTCCAATTCTCTCTGCGAGACCATGCTAGTCAGTGGCTAGAGCGTCTACCCGCAGGATCCATCACCTCTTGGGATGATCTCACAACTCGCTTCTTAGCTCAATTTTTCCCACCGGGGAGAACTACCAAGCTAAGGAATGATATCTTGGCGTTCCAACAACGCCAAGGCGAAACCCTCTACGAGGCATGGACTCGATTCAAGGACTTACTCCAAAAAGTCCCTCACCATGGCATAGACCTTTGGCTCCAAGTCCAAATCTTCTATGACCATATCAATATCCCCACGAGGCAAACCATTGACCAAGCGGCCGGTGGCAAGCTACGTGATCTAAGTGCGGAACAATCATGGGATCTCCTAGAAGATCTTGCTCTATATGACAACGAAAGTTGGAATGATCCCCGTGATTTGAATAAGACGGTCAAGGCAATATCTTTGCCTTCGAATAATTCAAGCACTTCCGACCGTAGGATCATAGAACTTGAAGACCAAGTCAAGTTTCTCATGAAATCCTACGAGGCTCCCAACCCATCAAGCCAAGTGAATAAAATCACTTCCTCGTGCGAATTATGTAGTGGTCCCCACGACACTCGTGATTGCATGGAACTCCCCGAACAAGCTTTTGCGGACTACGCATCCTCGCGTACCGACGGAGCGGGAGACAAGTGGTACACTTTCAAACCCGAGCCAAACCCTTACGGTGATTCATACAACCCCTCATGGAAAAATCACCCAAACCTTAGGTGGAAGTCAAACCAAAACGTGCCCCAAAACAATTCTTCCAACCCACCTAATCGTTTTCAACCCAACGGTCCTTCCTCGAACCGTACCTTCAACAATAATCCTTCTAACAACTATGGTAGTACCAATAACTTTGAAGGATTGATGTCCAATTTTATGGCATCTCAAGAAGCTCGTATAGCTAAATTCACATCCGAATTTAATCAACAACAAGTGGAAATGACCAATAAGATTGACAACTTGTTGAAGGCCCTTACCAACCAAGTGCTATCACCTCCACATAAGGACGCTAGGACCACTAATAGCGGACCCCAAATCAAGGACCCTTCTTCATCCAAACATGTCCACTTCGTCAACGTTGTCACTATTAGACCAATTGATAGGAGTGAGGAAAATAATGAACCTAGGGATGAAGTTAAGGAAGTAGAGGTAGATGAGGAAAGTAGGGTAAGCAATATTGAAGAAGTAGATGATGGAGAGGACTATTTCAATAAGTTACCAACTAGAGAAGAACGGGCATACCATAAGGATTTATTCGATGACTCCGAGACACCATACTTCCTAGGTAACCCGATTATCAAAACGGGCGACCCTTCTAATCTCAACATACCATGCAACATTGGACATTTGCATGTGTGGAAAGCTTACATCGACCCTAGATCTCCCATAAACATCATGACTAGAGCCCAATACAACTTGATAAGGAAAAATCAACTTAGGTATAGGGTGTTCCCCGATAAGGGATGGATTAGTAACTTCACGGGAAGAGTTAGGGGATTACCGGTTTATGTAGGGAACTTCACCTATGTCACCGACTTCGTGATTGTAGAAGATATCCGCCCAATAGTCGATGCAAGTTTAACTCAAGTAGTCTTGGGAAAACCGTTTATTGAGGTCTCTAGAATGAGTTATGAACCTTCCTTAGGGATAATTAAATTTAAGGATGAGACCGATGAAGTGAACTACCAAATGCCATATAAGATAGAGCAATTCCAAAACCTGTCAAACGTTGAAAAGGAGCTTAAACAAGTGGTCTACTATAGGAATGATGAGGATAGACGTAGGGGAGTAGACTATGTCATGGAAAGGATATTCGGTTTCTACAAGGATTGTTTGAAATTAAGACCGGATTATAAAACCAGACAAGAGGATGACCTAGAAACCGAGACCAACGATGGAGTCACGTAAGGTACGGTGACTTTGAGTCTAGCTACAAGACTCGTTAATAAAGAAAAGCGCTTCTTGGGAGGCAACCCAAGCTTTGTGTGTTTTATTTGTTGTTTATTTGATTTCATTTGTTTCCGTATGTATGATATTTCTTGTTGTTGATTCATGATTCAAACTAACTTGTGAAAATGCTTTATTTTGTTTTTAACTTCGTCTTAACTACATATAAAGGTATTTTACAAAAGCTAAGTGTAAGAGAAATCTAAATCGGTTTGTAAGAACGAATGAACATGAATCATAACAATGTAAATTAACATACATATTAGTATTTGTTTGAGTCAAATGCTTGTATCGAGTCATAATGAATTTTTGCAGGAATTCCAGGAAGTAAGCTCTAGTTTTTCCAGAATTTTTTCCGGAAACTTAACATGAGAATTCTGTCAGATCATTTCTGACGGCGTCAGGCATTACAACCTGACGGCGTCAGGCAGTAATTTTCTGCAATTTGTTGAAAGTTTTGTTTTTCTTCCGGAAATAAAAAGTTTTTGTTAATTCTCTAACTTATAATCTCCAGGAATTCTGCAAAAATATTCATTCCATAAGCATTATATCCTATTCTAGATTATACCGCCGATTTTATGCGAGGTTGGCTTTTATCTTTTTTTCAGGTTAACAGGTTATTTTGGACAAGAAGATGATTTATATTTCTTGGAAGAAGATCTAACCATGTTACCTCACTATCCACATCAAACGAATCAGGGGAGTATTTGATTTCATTCTTTCATTTTATTTACTTTTACATCTTCTATTTGAACATTGGAGACAATGTTCGGTTTAAGTGTAAGGGGGGTAAATGAAGGCACCTTAGAGAATACAATTGCGCTTGATTTTTGTTTGTTTGATAGTAAATTTGTAATAAAACCGAGAGAAATATTTGTTAGGGCAATTTTAGCGACAATTTAATTTTTTTTACAACATTTAGAAGTGAGACTTTGTTCTTAATGAGCGTCTCATGGATAGGAAATTATATGACTAGCACAAAACTGTACTGCTAAAAAATTTTCCACCCCAAATATGTGAGGTTCACCCCTAGAATTGGTAGGAAAAGCATCCATGATGCTATGATGTGTGTACCGGTAGCGCTTAGATTCTAGAACTTGCGTTAGGACCATCTCAAATCCACAAGTGAGACTACATTCGTGTAGTTAGATCTACAACATGATAAGAGGCATTAGGATTAACCCTCTGTTTTTACACCCGTATTTTTTGTTATAATTACATTGGCTACATTAGTCAAGTAATTCTCCCACACCCTTTGCGTTGTACCCATTTTTGGTACACGAT